>BJCO01363269.1:0-17864 GCA_018326465.1 Flaveria floridana
GTATAGGGACTAAGATTGTAAATTGATAGTCTTTTTCTTTGTTCATAGTATAAATAGCTTAGACTAGAGTAGTTTTTAGTAGTGGTAACATTTTGAACTGCTTTTTAACTCTTGTAATCGTCTTTGCTATCAATGAACAGTGAATTTTATTGATATTGCTTGATTTGATTACAATTGTTTGTATTTTGCTTTGAATTGTTCATATAATTGTTACAGATTGCTCTAATTGATCCTATCAAAAACATTTCATACTTGGAGTGTGTTCATTGAATATCACATTGGCTAACTCTTCAACTACTCTAGTTCTGAGATTGTATACTCTATAAGCCTTAGCTTGAGAAGAGTATCCAATAAAATATGCATCATCTCCCTTATCAGCAAACTTGGCTATGTGATCTTTGGTATTCAAGATGGTGCATGAACATCCAAAGGACCTGAGAAAACAAATAAAAGGTATCCTTTTGTGCCACAGTTCATAAGGTGTCTTATCATGAGTTTTGACTACAAAAACTCTATTCTGCACATAGCAGACAGTGTTGACTGCCTCTACCCAGCAGGTGATGGGTAGTTTAGAGTTAGAGAGCATGGTTCTTGCATATTCAATATTTGTCCTATTTCTCCTTTTAATAACATCATTTTAGTGAGGAGTTCTAGAAGCACTATATTGTCTTGAAGTACCCTTTTTATCACAAAATGAGTCAAGGATTTGGTTCTCAAATTGAGTTCCTTGATTGCATTTTATGATCTTAACCTTGCGATCATAATGATTCTCAATTTCCAAAATAAAGGATCTCAAGATTTCAGGGGTCTCATCCTTACTTCTAAGAAAGAAGACCCAAGTATATCTTATGAAATCATCTGTGATCACAAGGCAATATAAAGTTCTTTCTAAACTGATTACACTTGTGGGGCCAAAGAGATCCATGTATAATAAGTGAAAAGGAGTAGTGATACAGTTCATTTCCTTTGGGTTGTGTGACACTTTGTGTTATTTTCCTTTCATACATGCAACACAACGGTCATCACTTGTAAACTCTTTCTTTGGCATTCTAGTTACCAGATCATCTTAAATTAGTTTATTCATGTTCTTAAAATTTACATGGCATATTCTTTTATGCCAAAGGAAAGACTCGTCACTATTGGCTTTAGGTAGAAAGCAAGAAACTTCTCTTGAATGTGAGGTTTCCTACAAATCCATCTTGTACATGTTCCCTTTCCTCGAGGCTCTGATCAGGATATGCACTTGAGGAATGATCACCCCGGGTTTGAGAACAATGCACTCATACTGAGTAAAGAGCAAGTTATGTCACTGGTCATAACATTGAGATACACTCAAAAGATTATACTCAAGATCTTTGATAAAGTTTACCTTTTCAATGCTTAGCTTACTATTTGTGACCTTGCCCCTTCAAGTAATGTGACCTCCTGACCCACCTCCAAAAGCAACTGCCCCTCCATCAAATTTTTTAAAGTTTTGAAGCAAAGAGTCATTGCTAGTCATGTGCCTAGAACAACTACTATCAATGATCCATATATTTATTTTGGTCTTCAACTATTCTTGCACATGAAAAGAGATTATTAGTTACATTTGAAAACCCAAGCCTTGCTGATCTTGAGATTATCAAGGTGAACTGAAGATAGTTCAACAGTTATTAATCCTATATGCAAGCTTAGAGGATCCTTGGTTGTTGTTGATGAAGAAACTTCAGTCATATGTCCTTCCTTCATCTTCCACACCATCTTTGAAGATTAAACTTGGTTCTTAATAGTTTGGAAGTTTATATGACTTCAGAAGTTTTGGAAACTGAACCTTCGGAAGATTTTGCATCCACTTCAGCAGACTTTAGTGCTTAAGAAGCATTCTTTTCTTCCGAGACCAAACTTGCTTCCGAAGATAGTATTCCACCTATCTTCTTTTGGTTCATCTAGAAGCTTCCGAAGGAAAATGATTTTCCTTCTGAAGCTATTTTATTCTTCTTCTCAGAAGTTTTCTTATTCATGTGGATGGTACTCTTAGGATTGTAAATGCAATCATTAGCATAATAAGTTGTACCACCACACATGATACATCCTATAGGCTTGCTTCTGAGAGTCTTGTCTCGGGAGAAGGTTGGTCCTGATCCTTTTTGATTTCCTTCTTCATCTTCTTAGATGATGCAGCATGCTTCAGATGGTGAAGCTTGTTTTTGGAGTTGGATGGTTCAGCCTATGTCATAGTGGTGCATATTTGTTCAACCTTCTTCTCCTGATCAGGATGGATTATACTTAAAATAGGACCCCTGGTACTAGAGTCCTTTGTTAAGTATTCAGTATTTCTTACCTCAAACCTAGCAGAGATAAAACTTGTTTTTACCTAGGGTTGAAGGTGGGCTTGATCTCATGCATTTCTTTGATCTATTTTTTGCAGCCCTAATCAAGTTCTTTCTTGCAGACTTGGCCATCCCTGGTCTCTTCTTCTCTCCAAGGATATAGTGACCCTTGTTAGAGTGAACCTTTTCACTCACTTCTGGTTCACCCTTCACTATATCCTTTTCATTTGAAGACACAAAGGCTTGAGAAAAGCTGGGATTTTGAAATGGGCTTCATTGAGTGTAGCTCTCCTTGGTGTCTCTAGGAAGGTGATGAAATGACCATGTGGTGAGTTATTAGGGTAGCAGATGAGATGATGTTGTGGTTCTCTACTATCCCTTTCAACCATATGAAAGGCTAAACTCTTTTGGGTGTTGGATGAGCTTGGAGAAGGATTTTGCACGTTGATCTCCATTTTGTAACCACTCAGACCATACAGCTCAGTGAGAGCGAGGGTAGAGAGGTTTTCAGTTCTCTTGATGGCCACACAGTAGTGTGTCCATTCTCTAGGAAGAGGGAACGTGAACTTACTCTTTATGTCCCTATTCTCAAGTTTGACTCCAACATCCATTAGAGTATCTACAATCTCAACATACATGTAGTATTGTTGAGTCATAGTTTCACCTGTCTTGAAGGTGTAGTTTTCAAACTACTGCTTCATAATGTTTTTCTTGTTCTCCTTAGCTTCCACAAATCCTTCATACATCAACTTCAGTGCATCCCAGAGTTCTTTTGCAGTCTTGCACTTCTTGAAGCCTCTGTAGATGGAGTTGGGAAAAGCAGTTTAAAGAGCAGTCATGGCTTTCTGATTAATGTTTATTTTCTTCCAGTCTTCTTCAGAATAATCAGCCACTTCCTTGGGTATCATCCCACCTACACCAGTTGCTAAAGTAGTATTTGGGATGTGATGTCCTGAGACTACACATCTCCACATCCTGCTGTCTTGAGACTTGATGAAGCATTACATTCTCATGCACCAAGTATCAGAGTCATCAGGAGTGATAAGTGGAAACTTAGTCATTGTGTCAGTTTCCATATCAACTTTATTTAGAGCTGCCATTTGAGCAAGTAAATGAATGTGAAACTGAAGAGTGATTCAAGATTGTGAGATCTTACAATCAAGAGCCTAAAAAAGCTCTGATACCAATTACAGGACCGGTTATGATTCAACAACTGTTTCACAGTTGGAGATAACACACTTACTAGATCAAATAGGGAACCAGACAAAGAAACAATAAACACAAAAGTAAGAACACTCAAGAACATAAAGATTGGTTTTCAAGGATGATGTCTATTGCTCTCAAGTAATTATACAAGTGTTACAATGCTTAGTTATAAGACTAGTTATATAAGATACTTTATGCTACATCTTACAGCCGGCCATACTTTAAAGGCCAGTTGGACACTAATATAGACAACAAGATCAACGTAAAGTATATGCCTTTCGACATGTGACTATGACATGCCATAGCTCACATACTATTGTATTACAATAAGGATTAAGTACTAAAGTAGGAAGTTACAGACAAAGACACCATACTGTACAGTTGACAAAAGTAAAAGGTAATCACCAACTTATATAAGTTGGTAAGTCTTCAGAGCTAGCAGTGGAAAGGTCTTCTGTTTTTGTCAAAAGTATGTCAGAGACACATGTCTTCTCTGTATTCGGAAGAGTTCAGTCTTTAGGCTTCGGAAGAATTTGTCTTCAAGCTTCGAAAGACTTCAACTTTTGGCTTCGGAAGATTTATCTCCTTGACTTCGAAAGATTTGACACTTAGTTATTTTTCTTTGTGCATGGTCAAATCTTCCGAAGTACTCCTTGGCTTCGAAAGATTTGACACTTAGTTATTTTTCTTTGTACATGGTCAAATCTTCCGAAGTACTTCCTTCTTAGTACTTCAGTTGCATGCTGACAGAGCCTTTAAAATAAACATCTTGATCTTACAATATTACATACTCAAAGGGTAAATAACACAAAACATCCCGTAAACCAAAGCTTATCAGTTTTATTGACACTTCTTTGTATTTACTTCACATGGATTTGTTAGGTCTCATGAGTGTGATAAGTCTTTGGAAATATGATGATGTTGTCACTAATTACTTTTCTCCGTTCTCCTAGTTATTCTTTCTAGGTACTAAGGATGAAATTCTAGAAGTCTTGAAGTTATTTTATTGAAGATTGAAAACTTGTACATTTTACGTATCAAGACGATCAGAAGTGATAATTGCATCGAACCTTCACAAAAAGAAACCTGAAGCTGCTTATAAGCTAATTGAAGACATGGTGGTGAACAACTACAAGTGGCAAACATTATAGAGTAGTGTCCGAAGATAAATAGTACATTAAGTGGATGCTATCACATCACTTGCAGCATAAGTAAAAGCAATCACTAGCAAATCGGTCAAATGTAAGTCGATAAAGTTCATATCAACTAAGAATGGTGTGGTGGGCGATGCACGGTGTTGAATGTTACTAGGGAAAGGAATATGATACTCATGAGCTCATAGATTTTGTAGGTAACCAAGTTCGCCCTTAAGGCAATCTTTATAGTGCCACTTACAGTTTGAGTGGAGAAACCATCCTAACTGCAGTTTGAAAGCTTGCAGTATCAACTAACGACCACTCATATTCAATCAACATCCACCATAACAGCAAAACCAACCTTAGAATCAACAAATGTATCAGCTCAGCTTTAACAAACAAGTTCAAGCAACAACCAAGAAACTAACTAGTTAACAAGGTTGGAAGAATTGATGACTCAACTTATAACCTTGACGTGAAACAACAAAAGGGAATATGATGATCATTTCTAACAAAACAAAGTTGAGTTAAGACAACATCAAGCCCACATGCACAGCATCGAAAATCAACTAAGGAAAATGGCAAAGCAAGCTGAAAAGCCACAAGGTAATGTCCCAAGTAACACTAAGGTGAACCCTTAGGAGCACGTGAAAGTTGTCACATTGAGAAGTGGTCGGACTACCAAACCTGACAAATCAAAATCCATGACATAGTCGGTGACTATTGTACAAGAATCGAGTCTCCTCAAGAGGTGCAAGACACTAGGCAAAACCCAATAGGTACCAAACAGATGAAGAAGCCAATAAAGGTTTATGAACCAACCATCCCATACTCGGTCAGATTAAAGGCAGAGAAGATGGAAGAACATTATGGTAAGTTCATTGAGTTGCTCAAAAAGCTTTATATCAACTTGATATTTGTTGAACCCCTTGTTCAAATGCCCAAGTATGTGATATTCTAGAAAACATACTGACTAACAAAAAAGAATCTTATTTCACCCACTTTGCATCATTGTTCACTATTTTAAGTAAATTACATAATTAGATTTTAATTAAAATAATTAAGTTGGTTAGTAGGTATTTCTCTTAGATGGTCTCAACTACAAATATATGAAATCATTTTAAATATGTAGTTAAAACAAGTTGGTCATAGTTAATGATAACAAATAAAGCTATATATCATTAAATTTTAAAATAAATCAATACATGATTAATACAAAGTTATTTAACATCTCTCTCATTGTCAACAAAAAGCAAAAAAAACAAAAAACAAAAAACAAAACACGAGAACATATGACATATGGTTTTACTAACACAAGAATAAATCGAATGAATCAAAGTTTACAACACGCATACCCATCACCTTATAATCACCAAAACAAGAAATAATGACGACCCGCAAGAAAAAAGAAAGATAAAAAAAGGCATATTTTTCCGCTGTGTATTTCAGTGCTATATCCATCATTGAACTTTCAAAAGTAAAATTAATAACAAAAGGCAACAAAACAAGATTGTCCTGCCAAAATCTCCATCTTACACTTCAGATTTGTGCCCTTGAAATATGTATAGGAAGAAGCATATGACTCTTGAAGGCAGAGTAGAGAAACAGAGAATGTGTACACAATACATATATCATGATTCTGATCCAAGCGTGCGTTTCCAAACTTTTGCAAAATGTTCTCAACGCCCGGTCTTTGCACGTTTCATTCCACTGCTGGTGTTGAATGGTGATACATTGCCACTTGGACCAGGACTATCTTCTCGAAATTTTGAGTTCAGCATGGCTAGTTCACGTAACTGTTGTCTTTTTATGTAATCTTGTGACTCATCCTGTGTATATCATCATATTTATATTAGTTGTTAAATTTAATGATATTTAATTCAGATTGTATATGCTTCCATCAAAGGTAATGAATGATTCACATTGTATAAAAGTATGTCTAAAAGATATAGGGTATACGAATTATAAAATTTACAAACAAACAAACAAACAAACATACTCCGTATGTCCCACTGAAAGTAGGGTTTGGGAGGGGTAGGTGGTGGCCAGTCTTTCCTCTATCTTGGGAGGAGACCGCTTCCAAAAAGACCCCCGACTCGACAACGAGAACAGCCAAATTATAGTGCATATATCACATAAGCATACATCACAATAGAGTTTTGTATATGCATATGCATGTTCATAAACAAAATAACCAGATTATATTGCATACATCCCATACTTCACATAAGCATTAGCATACTTTGTTGATACACGGAAATCAATCGAGTGACTTAGATCCGAAAGCAGTGCGACAGAACTAGAGATATTACCAAGACTCGGGCTATAGGGAGGCTGAGAATTGGAGGAAGTACCTAATCTGCAAAACAAGAGACACCGTGAGTCTCGCCACGGGCAGAAGGGAGTTCTCCCCGTGACCAACCTCCGGTGTGAGAATAAGTATTTTGTAGGAAGTATTTGACTGTGGATATGGTGAGTTAAGGTAGTGCCCCGTGAACATACCTGGACTGTTGTATTTATAGTGACACATGGATAACAATATCTCTTCTGTAAATCTATTTCTGGTTCCCTGGAGTTAGGCATTAGGGCTAGAACCCCCTGGTCAAAGGGTTTCTTTCCCTTTTGGTGTAAAGGGTTTTACAGCTGACATTAATGTCCATTGTCCCTTATAGTTGACTTGTCTCTCATTGGTTCTGTGAACCTATCTCGCTGCATCTGCTTTTTACAAAGTTTGTCTTTTATTCTTTGTCGTTTTTGGTTACTGATCATGTTCTTACAGCAACCAATGGTTTCTCTTCCGTACCATCGAATTCTTGTCTATTGAGGATAGCTGCTTTGAGAGTTTTTCAAGTGTTGAGATTTCTGTGTTGTGACTGAGGCTCGCACACGTGCCGCAGCTGGGCCTTCACCTCTGGGCCGCGGCTGGGCCTTCACCTCTGAGCCGCGACTGGGCTTGTACCCCGTGTGCCGATACAGCTTATTGGCCTGACGTTAATGGGTCTTCACTTATGGGTCGCGGCTGGATTTTGAGCCCGTCCTTTTGCCGCGGCTGGGCCTGCATGTTGGCTTGCGGTCATACGGTTTCCGAGTCCCTGCCCTTTAGCCGCGGCTGGGCCTTCCTGGCCTCCCGCGGCCGGGACTACTTCGGGTATTATCCGATCGCGCGCCTTCCCGGGTAGTACCCCATCATGTCCCCCTAGTCCAATTTTATGGTTGTACCATGATATTGGAATAACACAAGAGATTGTCTTGTCTTTTCTTGTTACATCAAATCGCAAGCCACCCTATACCCCTTATAGGTAGGCTATTAGATGCCATCATTAAGACCAACCTTTTGTCTCCTTGTCTCCCCATTTCTCTATAAAAACCCCATCTTCCTTTCATTTGTTGGCATCCATTTTGAAGACTTCTTGCTTGTTCTCTCCATCTTAGGTAAGCTTTCCACATATTTTCTCTTCTTTTGTTTCTTTTTCTTCTGAAATGGAGTGTAGAACCGACATGCACCTTCAGACTTCGGTTGTCACGCAAGATTATCTGAACAACTTTACTAACCGTTATGGTGTGAGCCCCGACCTCGCGTCCACCGTCCCTCCGCGTGGCGCGACAGTAAGGGACGCGCCTCCCGGTGCCGTGGCTTTGTATACCGCCTTTTTCACCATTAGCAACTTCAGGGTGCCTATTAGTCGTTTTTTATGCTTTATCTTGAGATATTATGCTGTTCACTTGGCTCAGATCATCCCCTTAGGTTTGATAAAGGTGTATCATTTTGAAATATCTTGTCGTGCTCTTAGGTTAGAACCTAGCGTGAGCTTATTTAGAGCCTTTTATAAACTGACCAGAGTGGGTGATTGGGTTACTTTTGAAAACAGAAAATCTCCGCGACCGACTATCGCGTTGCGTACATTTACTAGTCTGAAACATTGGAAAGATCATTTCTTTTTTGTTTCTGACCGGATTGTACCCTTTGAGATGCATTGGCTTGGTGTTGATGAGGACATTGGGGATCCTCTTCAGAAAAAGGGTGAGTATGATATGTCGGCTTTTAATGCCCTGAAGGCTGAGCCGACTACACTTCGGTCTTATTCTGAGCATTTTCTCGTGATGGTTGGGATTAGTCGCCTACCTCACATAAGCAATTAAGCATACGTCACAAAAGCAAACACAACATCATTTAAACAAGTTTGAGGCCGATAAATTTTACTATGATATTAGGCAAGGAATAAGGTAGATAAATTTTACTACGATATTAACAATATTAATAGGGCAGTTAGCACTAAGGCTTCTGTTAAGTGCTCATTTAGATCGATTCCACATATTGTTGCACTTGATAATCAAATTAAGACGGATGTGTGTGTGTGATATCAACGAACTTCAAACAAACTCAATCGAATATTATTAATCAAACGATTACAATACCAAAAGAGTTCACGTCGTTCAAGCTCGATCCACCCGAGGTGAGCTCCCCTCGGGTGGCCTATCACACACCTCTCTGCTCTCTCAATCTCAGAGTATTTTTACAAATGAACACACATACTGAAATACAAAGGAAAAACATCTATATATACCCTATGCATATGTTCTCGCATGAGAACTTCAAGTTCTCACGTGGCAACTCCAAGCTTTCGCGCGATAAGTTCTTCATCAATAAATTTGGAGTTCTCGCATCCTTGTACTTCTCGCATGAATTAAGTTTTTGCTTTTCACTTGATATTGTAATCCATAGACTTGGTCCTTACAATTTCTCTCTATGGATTACGATATCAAGTTATATTTGACTTCAGTCACTCATCTTCATGAATTATCCGATCCTTGGGTATCTTTCACTTCAGTCTTCCCCCTCAGCTGTAACCGCCTCCTAATGTATAGCGTTATCGAGGATATAACGTCTGAATCAATCTTGATTACTTACGACTTAATATGTATTAGGCATATGACAGAAAGATCCAACTTCCATTTGGATTCCCAAATAACCCGATTCTTCAATCTGATGACAAGATTCTATGACTGCGAACAAGATCACCTATAATATTCTTCCCCTTATGTAAGATGTAATAAGCCCATATTTTCAGAGCAAGAATACCAAACAATCTTGATTCTTCACTTAATCAACCCGTTCGATCATTGTCCCCATCAGTAAGATAAAATAAGCCTACATTGTCAAGTTTCAATTCACGAACGACCTGAATCAAATATTGTAGATATAGAATCTTGAACTTGATCAAATATCACAAAACCCCTTTTTTAAGTAACGTATTGAAGTTTTTGCATGAGAAAATTTTCGCAAATGACGGTTACTGCTGCGAAGATTTTGCATAAACTTTTCTCATGAAAAGTTTTCTCATGAAAAGTTCTCACATGAAAAGTTCTCACATGAAAAGTTCTCACATGGAAAGTTCTCACATGGAAAGTTCTCACATGGAAAGTTCTCACATGGAAAGTTCTCACATGAAAAGTTCTCACATGGAAAGTTTCGGTATGAAAGTTTCCGCATGGAAAAGTTTTCGCATGGAAAAGTTTTCTCATGAAAAGTTCTCTCATGAAAAAGTTTTCACAAAATACGGTTATTTTTGCCAAGTTATCGTACGATGCAGTTACTCCCGCGAAAACTTCAACTAAAATCGACTTTTATGATTTTGAATCACTGCTACGGTCTGAAATCTTCGTTTACCACCAAAAGTTGAAGATACCGAGCGTAATGATGTAACAAAGCCGATTTCATGTGTGTTCACCCTCTGTTTCACCTTCTTCTCCTTCGAAACCGGTCCAAACTCGATCTAAACCTTTAGATCTTCAACCTCCATGTTTAACGTCTTAAACGGATGATCGCGGAATGAAAATCTGTGTATCAAGAGCAACACCTTGCTCTGATACCAACTGTTAAGTCCTCATTTAGATCGATTCCATATATTGTTGCAGTTGATAATCAAATTAAGACGGATGTGTGCGTGTGTGATATCAACGAACTTCTAACAAACTCAATCGAATATTATTAATCAAACGATTACAATACCACAGGAGTTTACGTAGTTTAAGCTCGATCCACCCGAGGTGAGCTCCCCTCGGGTGGCCTATCAGTCTATCACACACCTCTCTGCTCTTTCAATCTCAGAGCATTTTTACAAATGAACAACATCTATATATACCCTATGCAGATGTTCTCACGTGAGAACTTCAAGTTCTCACACGGCAACTTCAAGCTTTCGCGCGATAAGTTCTTCATCAATAAATTTGGAGTTCTCGCATCCTTGTACTTCTCGCATGAATTAAGTTTTTGCTTTTCACTTGATATTGTAATCCATAAAGACTTGGTCCTTACAGCTTCACCTACATTAGACAAATAACGTTACCCTATACATCACGTACGGACTATCGCATCAAGGCCCACTAGTAGTCCCTAACTTTAATTCTACTACTCCACTCACTCCTATCCTCGACCATGTGCTCAGAGAGGTGCAACCATACCATATCTTGGGTAATCATCTCATCCCAGGTCAACTTAGGTCTTTCTCTACTCCTCTTACCATTTAAGACGATGCGCTCTACTGCTCTAACTGGCGCTGACATCTGTCTCCTCTTCACGTGCCCAAACCATCTCAATCTTCCCTCTCATATTTTGTCCTTGATACAAGCCACCTGTAGCCTCTGCCGGAAGACTTCGTTTCTTATCCGATCCAGCCTCGTGTGTCCACACATCCACCTTAGCCTTCGCATTTCTGCGACCTCTATTTGTCTCACGTGCGATTTACAAACAAATAATTACTAATTAATTTTAAAAGAAAATAAAAGGAATACCAAGTCATCAATTCAAAAAAGAAAAAGTCAAGTTCGAATAAGAAATGACAAGTCATCAGTTATTTTACCATGACCATACAGTGCCCAAAAATGAAATGTTTGACGTATTATAAATTTTTAAACTTTGCAAATTTAATAGATAATTTTGATAACTAAACAATACATAATCAAAACAAAAATAAATATAAAATAAAACAAAAATATAGGTTGGGTTAATCTATTTTAATGAAATCATCAGTTCAATATATCTATAGTAGGGTAATCCTTTAAAAACATTCCAGCTAAGGTGAGCCTGCGACTTTTAATGTCACAACATAGTTACCAAAGCCCCAATTGATATAAAATGGACAGTTGAACTAACCATTATATCTATTGACGTTAAATTTGTAAACCATTTTACGTCTTTGTAAAACTAAAAGCTGACCTTTTTTACGAAAAAGTCAAAGTCAACCTAATTTGCAAATTTACAGCCTTGTATAAACACAGCACACGCATCTCATAAACAGGACGGAAATGTTAGTTAATTCTGATAAGTCTGTTCCAATCAAAAGTCAGCGGTCAAAGTATAAATTCAGAGGAGTTTATAATTATCTCTAGTATAAATAGATGGTAGTAGCTCATTCCAAGATGTACTACGTTCTCCTATTCTCTTTTCCTAATAAAGTAAATCTGTATGTATGTCTGCTTAATTCCACTGTTCTTTTGTTCTTCTTAACCGAATTCTAACAATTGGTATCGAAAGTAACGTGTAGCTCATGTCTAGAAAAGAAAGTTGTAATCCTATCTGGTGTGATCGTAGAAAGAAGCGAAAGAAGAAAAATACATGGAAGAGCGGACTCTAAATAGAGAGCTGATGGTGGTGCGATCGTGATGACCAGGGATATGCACACGAATGTCTGCAGTGTTCTAAACTCATAACCACGTATTACACATCGTGGGCTGTGATGGTGAAGATAGTATTGGGTGCATATGAAATTTGGGATGCCGTGACCAACGAATCAACGATGACATTGAAGATCGGAAAAATCAAACTGCCATGGCATTAATTTTCAATCATTGCCAGAAGATGTACTTTTGAAGGTCAGGGGAACATGAGAAAGCAAAAGATCTCTTGGAGGCGATCAAGTATCGCTTCTTGGGGGCTGAACGTGTTCAGAAGGACCGAATTCATATTCTCATATCTGAATTCGAATCATTGAAGATGAGGGAAGGCGATTGCATTGATGAATTTGCAGACAAGATCAGTGCATCGAAGCAAGGGTTAAAAACCTTAGTTCCAGTCTTGACATCAAAGTAATAGTGAAAAATATAATGAGTATGTTCCTATTAACTATATGCCCATAGTAGCTTCTATGGAGTAGAACTCAAACATTGAAAGTATGACATTTGAATAGGCAGTGAACAGATTGAAGATCTTTAAGGACTAAATGAGATGTTATGATGCGCGTAGTAGCGTTGAACAAGAAAAGCTATTGTTTTCTAGAAGTGATGGTTATAGAAAAGTGAAAATTAACAATCAAGATAGAATACAAAAATAAGGTGGAGGTCATAAGAAAATTTAATGGTCAAGGACGAGAGGATCCTCATCCCTCAAACAGTAATGGTAGAGGTGACCGAAGGAGAAAGTAACTTATGGCATTATAAGCCTATAACTGTGATAAGATTGGCCATTTTCAGCCAAGTGTCGGCCCCTTGCAAAACCGAGTCTGAAGCGATTTTTTCATAGAAGATGATGAACCCATTGCTAGATATGACAAAAGTTGTGATGTTGAATGAAAGAAAATGTCTTTCCAAATGTGTTTGCCAGATATGAGCATGATGCTAGCACATGGCATCTAAATAATGGAGCCTCAAATCATATGACCGGGCGAAGGGCGAAGAGAATGAATTAGTGAAGTTGATCCTAAACACTACGGGCTATGTTAGATTTAGCGACGGTTCGACAGTTGAAATTAAAGGAAAACGACCATAATAAGTGCAATGTAAGAATGTTGATCAAAGGGTGTTTACTGATATGTTTTATGCACCAAAACTAAGCACCAACATCCTTAGCCTAGGGAAGTTAAATGAAAGGGGTGCAAGGTGATAAAGGAAAATGTTCCGAGACTTTATGAGAAATCTAACAAACCGCTGATGAAGATTCAGAGAAGCCAGTACCAATAACATGGTAAACCTTCAGTACCAATAACAAACTGTTGACATCAGCAAATCAGTAGTTGTTGAAGAAAACCCTGAGACGGAAAAACGTCCAATACAGTTTGGAACTATACCAGCCCAATTCAGAAGACAAGATGTTTGTAAGATCCTAGCAAATTCTGATATTATTCCCGCCCATGGAAGCAAGACTGCCTAGTTGCAAGATGTGAGTCAAAATTTACTTACCTTGATGAGAAAAGGAGTTGTAAGTTGTTGGGTGAACAAAATTACACGAGATGATTAAAATGAAGGTTAACATAACACCGGATGTGATAAATGGTCAAGAATAACAGATGATGCAACCACCTCAGTTCGAAGGTAGTTTTCAAGATGGAAAAATGGTGACAAAGGCTGCATCAAAGAAGAATATAGATGAATTAAATGCAAAATTGTGAACCTTGTCAAGCGTGTGTTAGTTACATGAGGCGGAGGAACAACGGCAAGAAGCCATAATTAGGGGGAATGTTAGTTTAATTCTGAAAAGTCAACAGTTCCAGCCAATAGTCAGCGGTCAATACAGAAATTCAGGGGCAGAATGAAGCAATTTTCAGTTTCTGCTTTTAGAGGATAATTAGCCAATCACTTTATGCATTATCTATAGTATAAAAAAATGATAGTAGCTCATTGCAAGTTGTACTAAGTTCTCCTATTCTTTTTTCCTAATAAAGTGTATTTGTAATTGCTGCTTAATTCCATTGTTCTTTTGTTGTTCTTCTTGGCCGATTGTCTAACAAAAAAGAGGTTACACAAACATGACAGCACTAAGAAAACACATTGTTGGGTCAAATCTAGCATAAGACACCAAAAATAAAAAAATAACGAAATTTAATCATAACCCATAGGCACACTCTTGTTCAAGAAAATCTGATCTATATAAACTTAGAATTGCACAATAAAGTGTTGTTCAGATTTGAACTTTTTATCAAGTTATTTTAGTTCTAATGTGATAATTAATCTTAAACATTAGAAAACAAAATTATGTAAGTGTCAAATAATCTATTTTGGATAATCAGCTTGTACCAACCGCACACAATCGATTTCCTAAAGAGTAAAAATATTACAATAACTTAAATCGAGAGACTTGCTCCCATTTCACAAATTGTCTTCCATTTTGTTTAGGATTTTTGTAATATTTTATATTAACTCAATTAATAATGAAAACGTGCAAGAAAAATCCTACTAAGTAGTCAACTGTTTAAAAACATGAGCATGTCCAAACACTGTCTGTTATAGCTCATTCCACCTTCTAAACATCCAGAAATTTTCTTATTTTCTAGTATAGAAATCCTAATTTACCAAATTCCGCATTAGGTGCTTCAGTAATGTATAACGTGATGCAACCCACAAGTTTGGTCACTTTTGTCCTGGGGTATTTAGGTATTTGATCTCTAGCTAAGTTTATATCAAACTGCATGTAAAGTCAAACATCCTATTTAAAAGCAGCAAAAGAAGATACCACAGGTTTCAGCAGTTCTTCGATTATTTCTTGAGCCTGCCTTAGCCTAATATCAACAACACTTGCTGGTAAATCTGCCTCAATCAATATGTGAAGCGGCTCATTCAAATGTTCATAACCTGGTCTTCCTCTCAGCTTCTCTTCCTTCAAAATTGAAGATAATGCATCACCAGATTTTAATTTCAGGAAACACGTTTCACACACACATGCTATTACAGTCACATAAGGTATGCATCCAAATGCTCAAGCTGGCAAGGCCTAGGCGCCTCAAACACACACAAGGCGAGCGGCTAAATAAAGCGCAATTGCGGAATGCGCATTGGTCCAGGGCGCTGGCGAGTTGCAGTCTGCCCAGGCACAAAAAAGGATTGAGCCAACCAAAAGCCAGCCTGAAAGGCCCGAACACCTTATGCTTCCTTGTATTGACTTGACTACCTTCTATAGCCATCTCACTTCTCAGAATTTTTTAAATGAAGCAATGCGAAAACAGACCATATTTTAATATTCAGTTTTATATTCTTTGGACTCTGTTTAGAAAAAAAAAACTGAAGTAGGTTTTTTTATTATATTTGTAAAACAATATTGAACTTTTAATATTCTATGCCTATAATATATATCTTTTATTCATTATTATTGCACTTCTCATCTTTGAGTGTGCGCTTTTTTTTTCGCCTTGAGCCTAGGCGACAAGTGAGCCCTTTGCCTTGGTTGTGCCTTGCCCCTTTACCTATATAGATGCACGCACACACAATAAACTTCGATCTTATAATTTAAAGATACCTGTTCTGGATCCTTGATTGACCCTTTTCCTCTTATATAAACCCGACAACCTGTTGTGCCCTCTACCCGTTTTAGCGAATTTCCTCTAGGGCCAAGAAGCCTTCCAACAAAGTTAAACTAACATCCAAAGAGATTAATATTAAAATCAGAAGGATAACACAATGAAGATGTAAAAAAGATTTTTTTAAAAGCATACATTTGGATAGGTATCAACTGGTATCTCTAACCGCAAAATTCTCTTCACAGTGTATGCACTTGGACTTGCTGGAGCTCCTTGCCAGTCCATTGTTGTCCCTGGTGGTCCACTTAACCTCTGTCATGAAACACAAGACTTGTATAAATTTATGATTTCCAATTAAGGGTGCTTGGAAGATTTTTGGATCTGTGTTTCAAAACAAATATTTAATTATTTTAACATCTTGGCTAATAGTTGGTTTCACATGTTCGAATTTCATTTAAAACTGATTATTGCAACTTATAAATAGTCAGTTAAATACTAAGTGTAACAAAACTGATTGTCAAGGGATTAAATAAATATTACCTAAATACCCCTTCTTTTAACCTAATCTGAGAAGCTTTAACTCTTATTTTCACAATATGCATCTCCCCTTTGGAAAAGAATATTATATTTAGTTATTTTTACATTAATTGTTTTGATAATCAGAATTTGCCAAACGCTAGAATAGCAGCTTATCTGATTCTTATTACAAAAGCATATCAAACACTATTCCCTGCAGTTGTTCTTATTAAAGCTCATTATCTGATTTGATTCTTCAAAATCACGTAATCACCTTCAAAAGGCATATCCAAACTTTTCCATGGTCATTTACAGCCAAGAGTTAAACAAACAAAAGCTTTACCAACCAATTTATCAAGAATAAATTTTGTTTTTTCAAAACCATCATTCTGAAGTGGGTAAAATTTCTTTTTAAGAAGTTAATTTTTAAAGGCAAGGTGTGGAGTAATGGTTTATATTCTCTCTTAAGAGTTTACTTTAAAATTTTAAGGTCTATATGACCATATTATGAACCATGAACTTCAATTTCATATATAAACCGATTACTATGCTCCTAAGACAGAAAGTATATTTGTTCAAGTAGTAGAAGAAAGTTGTATACAAAAGTAGATTACAAATAACAAGACAGCTCCTATGATGTCCACCTTTACAAAGCCAATATTTTATAAACCTTCCTACTATAAACCGAAAAAACTTTTCATCAAGCAAGAAGCTGAGTAAAATATAATCAACACCTAGTAGTTAAAAGTTGCTTGTTCTAGATATTATAAGGCGTTTAGTATAATTGAGGTGGCAAAATGGGTGGGTCAGACCGGAAAACACAACTTAAATTAAAGTGGTCAGTCTTTACTTAAGAGCAAATAGGTTGGGTTGACCCAAATCACTATTTGTTCAAAATCAGTAAGCCTTTTTATATAAAATTACTGACTAAATATAATTACTGAATTTTTTAATTTCTACAATATGTTTTCAATCAAAGAATTTAAAGAATACTATGCATTAAAAGTACACTTTCCGCCACCTTGGACCCGTTCCATTTTAAAACGAATTTCCTAATCAAACCCATTTTGACCCTCAAGAGATAGAAATATAACTCAAATCAGCTCACTCGTAGGTAAACGGGTTGAAATAACCATAATAAATATACTACCAATTTTATATGTACCCTTGATTTTAATTTTCACCACATTTTCCACAAATTCGTAACAAATTCTCTAAATATATTTATGTAGGATGCTCTCATTATAGATTAAGGATATGTATGACGGGGCAAAAACGCGTGTGCGAGCACCGGTAGGAGACACAGACTCATTCTCAGTGGAAGTGGGACTCCGCCAAGGATCGGCATTGAGCCCATTTCTCTTCGCACTAGTGTTGGATGAGATGACTAAGTCTATACAACAGTCAGTCCCGTGGTGCATGCTCTTTGCGGATGATATTGTCCTAATATCAGAATCTAAAATGATGCTTAA
>BJCO01363270.1:0-18297 GCA_018326465.1 Flaveria floridana
ATCTGTAACCTATAAATACCACTTAATTCGTGGAAAAACGCGACACTTCGAATACTTGAAACCCTAATCGACCCAGAACGTCCAGTTCGTCCCTTCCAACTTCATAGAGCGTTTCAGATCATTCCTAGTCCATTCTTAACGTTTTCTAATCGTTAGGATTGATCTTGATTTCGTTCTCCCTGATTGGATCGCCAATCAAATAGGATTCCGCACTATTTGATCTGGTACAACGAAGAATCAGTTAGTACTCCATACGTACACGGTCCTAACAGCATTTAACTCACCTAATGCACAAACGAACAATAACAAAGAGCTAACGATGAGTGGAAAGACAACCTGTCAAAGGTTATATGGAACACGCAAGTACATAAGCACGTGTACACAGAAAGTTTAACAACCCTAAGTGCTCAATAAACACATTGAAATAAGATTTTTGAAGTAAGACTCATTTGATGTTGCCCATTTGACCCGTTGGTGATATGTTATTTGAAATCTTGTTTGATCAAGTATTAAAACTCATTACACATGGTTATCATACAATTTATTCACATACGCCACATAATAAATCTTGAGTTCTATCTGTTGGACCCTGAAAGGATGATACAGCCAATTCAAGAGATGGTTGAAGGTTGTTTTGGTTGGAACCTCCCACAAGTCCAAGAAATAATATGGTTGAAGAAAACATAAGAAAAATAAGACAAGTGTCGGCTATCCGCATTAGTTAATGCGGATAAGGAAAGAACAAACACGGTTAAGTATTTGTTCATCCGCATTTACTAATACGGATTGGCAGAACAAATACATCTAAGTATTTGTTCATCCGCATATATTAATGCGGATGCGCAGAACCACATACGCTTAAGTATTTATTCATCTACATTAGTCAATGTTGATGACACACTTAATGCGGAAGCACACAACAGAAGAAATGCAAATGAAGATCAACATATCCGCATTAATTAATGCGGATGAACACTTACAAATGTTGATTATCTTTTGTACTTAGACTAGTATTTTGATATCTAGTTGTCAGGGTAGTTTAGTCATTTTGAACATGCATTGTATCAGCCTATCAATAGAATAGTATAGACTACTTTTGCAGGTTTTCTAAGTTTTACGGTTTCATTATTCAAAGTTACTGTTCTGTGGTGCAAACCCTAGCACACTTTGTATCTTGTTTACCAATATCAATATACGAAGCATTTATTTGTATTTTTAGCATTTAATATTCATTGATTCTATATTCCGCTATATAATTATTGACTCAATCATCATATTCGATCCTAGTTGAGTTACATCAACTAAGATTCTTATCTTAGACCCGGTCAATTGGTATCAGAGCCGAGGCTCTTGAATTCATCTTAAAATCAGTGCAGATCTTGAATGAAAATAAATTGAACTGGTGAATGAGTTGTTTATTAGCAAGTTTAATACTTCTAATAAGCATTCATACTGAAAATACTTGAAACTTCATCAACAACCCATGTTCTTCTGACCAACAAACACAAGAACACTATTCGATTGTTGATTCTCAACAAAAAAATTAGACAAAAACCACTCATAATAAAAAATATTGACCTAAAATCAACTCAAAAGTATGTTGTTCATCAAATCGACAATATTACTGTTGTTATTCACCGAAACTAAACAAGAAAATCTTGACTTTGCACTGTTTGCACATTCTTGACATAAAATCAACATAAACAATATTCAAACCATCTAAAAACAAGTTTTTTATAATGGATTCAGCTAACTTTTCTAAACTTGGTCATGCATCTAAACCTCTAATTCTTAAACACAAATCTGAGTTTAAGCAGTGAAAATAAGGTTTAGAAATTACATTACAGTTGTGGATCCTGACTATTGGATATCAATCTGCGAAGGACCTTACGTTCCTGTTTCTCTCAATGCTGATCAAGCTTCTCAGTACAAAACTATTAGAATTCCTATTGAGGATCCTAATCTAAATCTTGATGATGATGAATACAAGAAAATCAAGATAGATCTCAAAGCATACTCCATTCTCACTGAGGCTTTGAAAATGGATGTCCTCAAATGAGTAGAGAAATATGAAACAGTGAAGGTGTCTGGGATGCACTGTAAATTATGTGTGAAGAAAGCACTGAGGTGACAGTAACAAACAAAGACAAACTGGTGAATCAATATGAAACATTTCATCATACAAAGGGTGAGTCAATCTCCAAGCAGCTACATCATTTTTACAGTTGGTAAATGATTCGGAAATCATGGGGGTTACATACAAAGAGAAGGAAATGAACAAGAAGATGCTACATAGTTTGCCTGAAAGCTGGAAGCAGGATGTTACAATGCTGAAGAACACTCTTGACTTTAAGAGCACTAGCTTGGACATCATCATTGCTAAGATTGAACCTCTTGAGCTAGATGAGAGAAGTAGAAATCTTAGTGGACCTCAAGTCATTTAGGTATACAAGTTTCCATCAGGAACTTATTCTGTTGAAAATGCCATTGTGGTAGAGGAAGACGATTTTCTATCCTCTAGAGATCAAGCTATAACTACTTGATTCATTGCTGCTTCACAACAAAAAAGCCATCATCTTTAACTCCATCTATGCAACACCCACATGCATGCCTAGTGATCAAATATTTAAAGAGCAAAAGGCAACTTACAATGCCTTTGTTGCTAGTTTTAAGGCATATCTAGGAGGAATATTTACTTTAACTCATCTGATTTAGGAAGATCTAGAAGAAATGGATCTACATCATGTTGAAGAAATGGACTTGCAATGGCAGATGGCCATGATTGCAATGAGAGCCAATAAATTATTTAGAAAAGGGAAGAAGCTAAGTCTGAATGAGAACATAAAACTGTGATATGACAAATCCAAAGAAAAGTGCTTTAATTATGGTATGACTGGCCATTTCTCTAGGGAATACAATGATCCTAGAAGAAGTAGCAACAACTACCAAAGAGCTTCACATGGTCAGCCACCATCTCAATCCAATTCAAGCTCTTAATCAAGCAATCAACATCAGTATCAGCATCAAAATCATCACTAAAAAACTCATTACAGTCAACCCCAACTGACTCATCAAGGTCATAGAAGCAACCAACCAACCTCTAATGCACTTGTCATCAGACAAGATGGAGTTTGTGACTGGAGCCTATATGTAGAGGAAGTCAAACCTCAATTCTAGAATCATGCTCTTATGGCTCACATCAATGATGGTCAAACTCCAATGCCAACTGAGGTAAAATCAAATCTCTGTAGTGATAAATGCATTGAGGAAGTACAAGGATACAAAGAACATAATCACAAGTTGGCTCTTAAAATCAAAGAATAGAAGGTCAAATCTAAAATGTTAAAAGAATAGATGAAAAGTTTTGAAATTAAAATCAAATCACTTCTTTCAGATATTGAAAAACTACATGGTTAAAAATACACTCTCGTAGCTGAGAATGAGAGGTTAATTAAATTGTTAACAAAAACCAAAGCTGAGCAATCTTCTACTGAAGTGAAACTTGAAAATTTTCAATTCTTTTTTACTAAGCTGCAAGAGTTACTTGACTCACAGAAAGAGCCAAAGGATATGATTGGGATAGGATACAAATCTTGTCCACCTCCATATAATGATAACTATACGGTTATGCTTGAGACACTCACTCATTCTGATTCAACTGAACCTAAAGTTATTAAAACTATAAGGTTTAACATAAAGGCTGATGCAAACAAAGCAACCAAAGGGTTCCTGCATGCATGCACTTAGTACCAAGTAGAAGTTGCTCCGGAAGTTTTATACTTAGAGAAAGAATTACTCTAAGTATAAAATATTCCAAAGCCAAAGTTGCTCCGGAAGCTTTACACTATACTCATAAATATTCTAAGTATAAAATCTTCCGAAGGTAAAGACCAAATCTTTGGAAGCCAAAAGATGAAGTCTTCCAAAGCTTCAAAGACAAAGTCTTCTGAAGCCAAATGAAGTGAAGACTGATTTTTTCCAAAGACAGAGGAGAACATGCTTTTCTCGAATGTAATTTTGCATAAAGCTGACACACTTTTCGCTACAACTCTGAAGACTCACCAACTTGCATGAGTTGGTGAAAACGTCCATGGTTTTGCAATTTTACATTGAGGTCTTGACTCTGTAACTTTCTACTTTATGTACTTTTATTCTTTTTGTAATATATTAGGATGTGAGCTATGAGATGTCATAGTCACTAGTCAAAAGGCAAAGACAATATGCCTTTTGACTCTATATTGATTTTGTTGTCTTTTAATGTTCCAACTTGCTTTCCAAGTATAGCCGGTTGTAGAATGTAGTATAAAGTATCTCAGGGTCTTGTATTGTATTAGAACTTATGCACTATAACTCTTATAAGAGAACTTGAGATTAATATACAATATTTTTAAAGCCGTATATATTGTTCTTGAGTTCTGTCTCACTATTACTTATGTTCTTTGCATCTTGTTCTTAAATCTGGTTCCCAATTTGAACTGCTAAGTGTTCTATTGACCATCCCCTAACTGGTCCTGCAACTGGTATTAGAGCATTCCAGGCTCATGATTGTAAGATCTTACCATCTTAAATCTCCTCAGTTCTCACAAAATACTTAACATATCAAATGGCTGCATCCAAGTCAGATATGGAAACCAGTACCATAGTAAAGTCCACATTGATCACTCTTGATGATTTTGATATTTGGAGTTTAAGAATGGAAGGCTTTATCAAGGCATAAGAAAGTAGGATGTGGGAGTCTGTTACCACAGCACCTTATATTCCATGCACCTATTCAACTACTGCTAGAGGTGGATGATTCCAAAGGAAGTGGTTGACTACTCTGAAGAAGATAAAAAAAAGAAAAGATATAGATCAGAAGACATGACTGCCCTCCAAACTGCTCTTCCAAATGCCATCTATAGAGGCTTCAAGAAGTGCAAAACTACTAAGCAGCTCTAAGATGCACTAAAGCTAATGTATGAAGGTCCACTGAAGCTAAAGAAAACAAGAAAGACCTTCTGAAGTAGCTGTTTGAGAACCTCACCTGTAAAACAGGTAAAACCATGACTCAACAATACTTCAGGTATGTTAAGATTATGGATACTTTGGCAGACGTTGGAGTGAAACTGGAGAATATGGATATTGTGAGAAAGTTCATATCCTCTCTTCCTAGACAATGGACACACTACTGTGTGGTCATTAAGAGGATTGAAAATCTTAAGACCCTAACTCTCACTGAGTTTATGGCATACATAGTGGTTACCAGATGGAGATGAACATGCAAAACTCATCTGGAAACTCTAGCAATCAATAGAGTTTTACCCTGCATGTGGTTAAAAGGGATTGTAGACAACCACATCACCATTTCATTTCTTACCCTGACAACTCACTAAAGGGATCTTTCATCACCTTCCTAAACACACCAAGGGAGAGCTACATCTAAGGAAGCCCATTCCAAGAGACAAGCTCATCTCCAGCCTTTGTGTCTCATGATGAAAGCATAGACAACTTTCTCTTCACCCTTGAAGATTTGGACTGTATCCATCCGGATGATCAGGAGTACATGGAAATAGTTCAACAAATGGCTCTTTGCACTCATAGAGCCAAGAAATTCTAAAAGAGGACAAGAAGAAAGTTTTCTAGCAATTTATAAAGTTTGGGCTAGACAAAACCAAAGTAAAGTGTTACAACTGTAACTAGATGGGACACTTTGCTAGGGAGTGCAAGGCACCAAGACAAATGGTGTCCAGGCATAACTCAAGCCAAACTACACTGATGGAATTCCACACACTGAGAAGCCAAAGCAACCAGCTATAGTTGTTGTGGAAGAAGGAGGCTTTGATTGGAGTTTCCAAGTAGAAGATGTGTCTTCAAACCAAACATTGATGGTAGATCTTGATGAAGCCAAGGTATTGGAACATCTTTGAACCCCTGAGTGTATTTCTAAAGTAAACAGATATAGGTCCTATAACTTAGAGATGAGATCTGATCTTGAGTCTTTAAATTTTAAAATTTGATTTCAAAAGAGCTAAAAATGAGTATAAGTTAAAAATAGAAGACTTAAATAAAACCATTTCAACTCTAAAACATGAGCATACCAACTACAGGACTCAAATCAAAGATCTCATCGTTAAGTTAACTGAGTGCCAGGATGAGCTAGTGATCAACAAAGCCAAGGCAGAAAAACATATTCTTGAAGAAAAGACCTTCAAGAACATAATATTCTTATCCCTGTATTTCAAAGTGTATTATTAGAATAAACAGGAACTGGGATCTAGTAAGATAGCTCCTGTATACACTCTACTGTCTGTAAGATCTCCAAGGTGTAGAACAAGTCAAGATGAGCTTCCATCCATAGATTCTAGGGATGACGAGGAGATAGTGAAGGATAGATCTGGGAAGAGTGAAGAAGATCATCCTAGTAAGGGTCACTATTCTCCTGAGAAGAGGAAGAAATCATGGATGATAAAGTCCAAGAGAAAGAACTTGATCCGAGTAGCAAAGAGAAGATCCAAGAGAGCACAAAAGATCAAGGCCACCTTTAACTCCAAGCAGAAACAAGTTTTTATCTAAACAGGTGATGTACGGGGTTTGGAATGAGGTTTATCATGGTTAAATGGTTAACTTTAATGTATCTAATGTGTTTAAGTGTAAGAGATTGTGTTGAACAAGTTAACTATGATAAATTAATGTTTTGTAGGTTAAACACAATCATTTGATTGGTTTTGAAGAATGCACATGGATGATAAGTGAAGACCATGATAGATGAGGTTATGGGGAATTCAATTACAAGAACATGGCCGTAAATGGGGAGGAAAACAGAGTTTGAACAAAGGAGTTATGAAGAAAACAAGAATCGGACAAAGCTGGCCGGCCATGACCTATGGCGGAAACAGGTGCTACGGTATACCCCCCTAACCTGACATATGACCGAAAGATGACCTACGGTTCATCAGCTCAGAAACTAAACAGAATTCCCCTACCATAACTTATGGTGGAAAGCTGACCTACGGTACGTGACGCGCTGAAATCTCTTATAAGGCGTAAAAATTAGGTTTCAGGAGGATCTTTCATTCCAAGCCATCCCCAAGTCCCAAGCGCGACCCCAAATGATCCAAAAGGCTCCCGAAGGCGATTTCAAGGCTCAAGATCTTGTTTTCATCATTGGGTTTGAATCTTTAACATTAGATACAATGTTTTCCTTCAATTTTGAGTTGTTTTTCATTTCCATGTCTGGCTAATCCACCCGTGATCTTCTCCGGGTGTTAGGGTTTATACTATGATTTGTTCTTGATGGTTTTTGGCTGAGTTAATGTTTGAACACAACAAGTTAAGCCGAGTAACATTATTTATTGTTTAAAATTATAAAGTATGTGTGTTGCTTTCAATTCAGTTGTTTCGGTTTTGATTGTTTTAGATTTCTTTTGATCTGGAAACGCCAAGTCTTGGATGGGGTTGGGTAATACAAACGTAGGATATGATTCGAGTAGTTCTTTAATAACAGTCTCATTCAATCTATTGTCTTTAATCAAACCAACCCGGTTATATGTAACCGTTTTGTAACCGTTATTAACTATCAAAGAATGTCTAAGTTGTAAACCTTAACCCGGAGGGGGTTACTCTTTCCCATAATTGTTTACAATCAACTTTACTTGACGACTTCAACTACTTTTTACAAGTTAGTTAATTTACAAGTATTTTAAAAAAAATTTAACTTTATAAATTGAACCACACTTTCCACATATTCCCTGTGGATCGACCCAACTAACCCTAGCTATCTTAGGTGAGTTTGGACTATTATAAATTGTTTTTGATTAGGCCTGACAATCTCGTAATAAAAATGGCGTCGTCGCTAGGGAATTAGTGCGCAAAGTGTCAAGTTTAAGTTTTTATTTGTTTTGCTTGTTTTATTTACTTTCTCTTCTTTGTTACGCTAGGTATGCTTGTGTGTGCAGGTGACAACTCCATGCATGCATACCCGATACGCAAGGAACAAGTCTCTATTTATTTTTGATCTAGAAGTTGAAAAGACCGCTCGAAGAAACGGAGCCCAATCTCGTACCAAAGTAAAAAATCAATCAAGCAATATAGTTATAGATCAACTAATGGAGCATAAAAACCTGATTTCAAACCCACCACCTCCTAATCAGAACCCATCCAATGATCAGTAGCCAAATCCACCATAAAACCAACCTTTACCAAAGCAACCCAATGACCCACTCGCATACCCAAATCTGCAGCCACAAAACAACCCATAAAGACAACCTCCAATTGCTCCAAACCAACTACCTCAGAGACAAAATCCCTACCCTCAACCAAGACAGAACCCCTACCAACATGGACCTCCAAGACAGAATCCGATACAACAAAGGTGGGTTAACAAGTTCGAAGATGAAGATGAGAGATTTGAGAGGTTAAGTATCCATATTTGGGATGATGACATAGGTGGATGAAGTGATGGGTATGAAGACGAATATGTTGAAGATGAGGTGCAATACAATGAACCCAATAAAGATCTAGGCCGATATAGACAGAATGAACAACCAAGACAGCAAAGGTAGAATCAGGGCCGAGGTCATGGCAGAAGGCACGAATTTCCTCAGGCGAATCGAAACCCTAGGATTCAACCATACCAAGCTATTGTTTAAGGGGTTGATAGCCATTTTTGGCCCACCATAGCTGGAGCTGCATCACCCGTAGTTAGGCCACAAGTTAGAGGGAGATCATTTGAGATTAGATCGAATAGTCTGGCTATTCTTCCAGAGTTTCATGGGCTATCCAAGGAAGAACCTTGTCAACATCTGAATGAATTTAGTGACATCTGGGAGACCATTGGGGCACAAGGGTTCACACCAGAGGAAGTGATGTTGGTTCTGTTCTAGTTTACACTAAAAGGAAATACAAAAAATTGGTTTCACTTGCTACCCGCTGCTAGAATTTATACATGGGAACAAATGCAACAAGTGTTTTTAGAGGAGTATTATACCCCGCAGAAGACCAGTAAGGCTAGAACCGCCATTCGAACATTCAGTCAACAATGCGACGAACCATTTCATGAGGCTTGGACAAGGTTCAAGGAGTTGTTGAGAACCTACCACCATCGCGACATTCCCTAATGGGAATTGATTTCCTCTTTCTATGATGGGTTATCTGCTGAAGATGTGAGAGATATAAACTCGAGAAGTGCAGGAACCTTCATGATCAATACTGAGGATGGTGACTAGGAGTTACTGGAACAGATGAGTATACATTCATAAAGACAAGCTCAGTCTTGGAGGAAATCAAGGAATGTGGTTGATGATTCGGATAGAAGGACTTCCAGGTTGGCTCAGTCAGCAGGTAAGGCTATAGTAAAGGCCACAAGCTCCTTTACTATATGCCAGGGATGTGGTGAAGCTAGACATACTGCCAGAGATTGTCTAGAGTTTGATAAGGGGTTGAAGAAGTGAATTATGTACAGTTTGATAGGCGACCATACAACAACAACACTAATAATAACACCTATCACCCCGGTTTGAGGAGTTACCCAAACCTCAGATATGGTAACCCAGACAACCAGTTAAACCTAAACTTTCAAGGTAATTTGCATCATCAATATCAAAACAGGTCAACAGGACAGGGTAGTCAATATAATCAGGGGAATCATAACAGGGGAGGTCTAAGGAACTACCAGAATGACCATGGTGGATCGGGATGAAATGCAGAGCCAACAAATAGGGTGCTTCTGGAGTTTATGAAAAAGATAAGGATATCCAATGAAGTGAGAGATAAGAGCTATGACGTGTTATCCAAGCAAGTTGGTCAACTAGCAGAAGAAGTGGCAGCTCTTAGAAAGATCCGAGGAAGCTACCAAATGATACGATAATGAATCCACAACATCAAGGGACAACCACAAAGAACATGAAAAATGTCCACATTAATTCGGTTAGTATTCTTCCTAATTCTAAAATTTTCACTGACGACTTTACTTCTTTTTCAAAACAAGTTATAGGTAAGGAAAATGAAATCGATGCAGTAGAAGAGAATGACCCAGGAGCACCCTTTGTTCAAGATAAAAAGGGCCCTCTTGGATTATAGGGCAGGTGTTAGTATATTGCTTGGTGCTTTATATGATCAATATGAGTTCGGCCCTTAACAGGAGGTTGACACCACCGTGGTGTTAGCTGACTTGACATGCAAATGTCCTTGGGGGATGGTAAAAGATGTGATAATCAATTTGGGAGATTTCTACTACCCCGTGGAATTTATGGTGCTTGACTATGCCCAGTGAGAACAAACGAGCAACAAAAGGTTATTTTAGGTTGACCATTTTTGGCAACTGCCAATGCTCAAATCCATTGTCAGGATGGAACAATTGATATCACATGTGAAACCCATAGGTTATTTTATGTTTTGATGGAAATGTGACTAACGTGTGTGTTCCTCCCTACATCTTAGATGTAAGCGAGCACATAACTTTTGATAATGGTTTCAAGTATGATAGAGATAAACAGGTGGACTTGAAAGAGGTTGTGGATTCAAAAGAAAATAAATAGTCAGTGATGGAGATGGAAATAAAGCATGAGTATCCAAAATGGAAGAAAAAAAGTTGGTGATCCACCTAATCCTAAAAATGCTCGAGTTAAGACAACGATGTTCGGTCCATGTTTGGATGACATTGGGAACCCACTAGATCAACAAAAGCAAATAGTTACGAAACTCTTAGAAGGCAAGCACACTTTTGACATCCATGAGTGGTGACAGGTACGGTCTAGCTAAATACCTAGAACTTAGCGCTACTTGGGAGGAAACCTGAGATATTGGTAATTTTTGGGGTTTTTTTTATGTTTTTAGCTATTTTGAACTTTGTGGGTTTGTTTACTGAAAACCCTCACGAGACTTCACTCGTCCACTCGAGCCTATCGAGAGGTTTAAAAGGATTGTTGCATATGCTAAATGCAACTGTGATTCCTACGAAACTGAGTTTTATTATTTTTTTTAGTTTTTGTTTTTTCTTTTTAGTTTCAAGCCAATGCAAACATGCAAGTGTGGGGAAGCACATGGAATTTTAGAATCATATTTGATTAGGTGCTTAGTAGGTTTACCCATAGTCTTCATATAACAATATTGAAGCACTATCAGATCATCTACCATCAGGTCCATGTGAATTTTCTTTGACTTTATTTGCTATTTTTGTTTTGCACTTGAGGGAAGTGTTTGGGGTTGGTAAAGATCATAATAAGTCATGTTTAATTTGAAACAACCATACATTGGGGACATTGTATCCCAAGTGTAGGGATGAGGGAGCCCAGGTAGACACATTTCGGAGAAATGGAAATTTAGACAAAAATTTAAAATTTTTAAAAATTTTCTCTAAAATACTAACTGTTAGAAGAGGTTCTTAGTCATGGTTAATTCCTTTAATCTTCAATACCCGGGATGTTTGTGAAAGTTGGAAAGGGAATGCCTAACTAGGGGTGGCAAACTTTGGGTGTAGTAAGCTTGCACGTGTCATGTTGGTAACCCAATTCCACCGTTTCCATATATGAGAACTTATTCTTTGATATTATTATATCTATTTGCTTGTTTGAAGTGTGCAATGATGCGTACTAAGTGGAAGAACTTGGGGGGCTCGTGCATCTTGAGACTCGAGACCGAGATTTACATCAAAATGATTGAGGCATTAGGTTCAACCGTAGAATAACCCCATAGGACCGACCTACTCGCCATCTATTCCTTAGTAGCCATCCATTTGTTTAAACCAATTTTGACCCATTAGCCTTTTGTTTAGCCTATTCATTTGTTTACCCGTGTGATGGACTTGAGTTAATTAGTGTTAGTAGTGCTAAATTTGATTTGATATCATGTTTTGAAGTTGCAATTCGGGATAGCTAAGTTTAGTGAATTCCATTGTGTTTTGTTACATTATGTTCTTTTGTTAAAAAATGAAAAAAATGAAAAGAAAAGAAAATTTTGTCGAAATAGTTAAGTTTGAGAGACTGAATTATTAGACAAGAAAAAATATTGTGCTTTGAAGTAAGTCGTAGTTAAAGTGTTTGAAGTAGTTTTGTTTAGTGTTGGATAAAGTAGTTAACTCAAGCCTCCCATCACTATAGTCACTATACCCTAAATTACTCCTACCCGAACCTAAGCCTAACATTACAACCCTGTTAAAGCCCTCATGATTGGTGTGCAATCTCGTGTTAGTGATTGAAGATTTGATTGCTTCATAAGCCTATGCTCACGGTTTGCATTATTGTTTGAGTGCCTCATAAATACCGGCACATCTTTGGCCAAGTCAGAAATTACACTGAGTGGAGAACTTCATTGTGAAGGGTATGATATATGCAAGGGAGCAACCTAGAGTTTGAGATTGTTAGTTAGGCAGTCCAATGGGTTAGGTGTTTGTGGTTGTTAACAGGTCATAATTGCTAACTTAGGAATTGGGTATGCCCTTGAACCTTAATCGAGTTCAGAATTTGTGCTTCTATGTGTTCACCCATTTTTAACTTGAATTACTAAATTCTATGAGCAATCTCACTTGAGGGCAAACGAGAAACAAGTGTGGGGATGTGATGTATAGGGTTTAGAATGATGTTTATCATGGTTAAATGGTTAACTTTAATGTATCTAATGTGTTTAAGTGTTAGAGATTGTGTAGAACAACTTAACTAAGATGATTTAATGTTTTATAAGTTAAACACAATCATTTGATGGGTTTTGAAGAATGCTCATGGATGATAAGTGAAGACCATGATAGATGAGGTGATGGGGAATTCATTACAAGAACATGGCCGTAAACGGGGAGGAAAACGGAGTTCAAACGAAGTAGTTACGAAAAAAAAGAATCGGACAAAGCTGGTCGGCCATGACCAGCGGCGGAAACAGTTCCTACGGTATACCCCCTAACCTGACTTACGACCGAAAGATGACCTACGGTTCATCAGCTCAAAAGCTAAACAGATTGCCCCTACCATAACTTACGGTGTAAAGCTGACCTACGGTACGTCACGCGCTGAAATCACTTATAAGGCATAAAAATTAGGTTTTCAGGAGGATCTTTCATTCCAAGCCATCCCCAAGTCCCAAGAGCAATCCCAAGTGATCCTAAAGGCTCCCGGAGGTGACTTCAAGGCTCAAGATCTTGTTTTTATCGTTCGGTTTGAATCTTTAACGTTAGATACAATGTTTACCTTCAATTTTGAGTTATTTTTCCTTTACATGTCCAGGTAATCCACCCATGATCTTCTCCGGGTGTTAGGGTTTATACTATGACTTGTTCTTGAAGCTTTTTGGTTGAGTTAATGTTTGAACACAACAAGTTAAGCCAAGTAACATTATTTTTTGTTTAAAGATTCTAAAATATGTGTGTTGCTTTCAATTCAATTGTTCCGTTTTTGATTGTTTTAGATTTCTTTTCATCTGGAAACGTCAATTTTGGATGGGGTTGGGTAATACATACGTAGGATATGATTCGAGTAGTTCTTTAACAACAGTCTCATTCAAGCTATTGTCTTTAATCAAATCAACCTGGTTAAGTCTATGTAACCATTTTTAACTATCAAAGCAAGTCTAAGTTGTAAACCTTAACCCGAAGGGGATTACTCTTTCCCATAATTGTTTACAATCAACTTTACTTTACAACTTTAACTACTTTTTACAAGTTAGTTAATTTACAAGTATTTTCAAAAAAGGTTTTTAACTTTACAAATTGAACCATACTTTCCACATATTCCCTGCAGATTGACCCGACTTACCCTAGCTATCTTAGGTGAGATTGGACTATTATAAATTGTTTTTGATTAGGCCTGACAAACCATAATCAGCAGGCTTTAAAGTGGTAAAGACTGAGGATACAATTTTGACTTCTAGTACCAAGTGTTCAATTTCATGTCCAGTGTATCCCTACGAAGGTATGAAGACTGGTTAGTTGAGTAACACTTCTAGACAACATGAACCATCCACCTCAAAAGGCAAGCCTCACCCTAGGAAGCATGCTACAACATCTGAAAATGTGAGGATGGAGATGGAAAGTGATCAAACTCAGTCTTTCGGTCATAAGAAGACTCTCAGAAGAAAGCAAGCTAACTGCATATGTGTGGCAGTACTTCTCATCTTGCTAAGGATTGCTTCTACAATCCCAAAAGTACTGTCAATATAACAAGGAAGAAGACTTTTGATAGGAGCAGGAAGAAGAAAGCTTTGGAAGAAATATATTTTTCTTTTAAAATCTCCAAAATGAAAATGAAGACAAGTGAAAAATTGCCTTTGGAAGAAAATTTGGTCTTGGAAGAAAGGAATGCTTCCGAAGCACTAAAGCTTGCTACAGTGAAAGAAAGATCTTCCGAAGGGCCAGTCTCCAAAACTTCCGATGTTGTAAAAAATTATGATGCTTTAAAGGTCAAGTCTAATCTTCCAAAGATTATATCAAAGATAAAGGAAGATCATGTGGCTGAGAATTCTACATTAATAACAACAAATGATCCTCAAAGTCTTAGTATAGGATCAATTACTCCTACATTATCTTCAATTCATTTTAACGAGCCCAAGAACACTGAGACTTGGGTTTCCAAATGTAACTAACTCTCTTATATCATGCAGGAACAACTAAGGACCAAAAAGAATGTATGGATCATTGACAATGGTTGTTCTAGGCACATGACGGGCAATGGCTCTTTGCTCCAAAACTTTGAAAGAATTGATGGTAGGCCAGTTGCTTTTGGGGGAGATGCTGGAGTTTACATTAAAGGAAGGGGCATGTTCGTAAATGGTAGGATCAGTATTAAGAAGGTAAACTTTGTTTAGGAGCTTAGGTACAATTTACTGAGTGTATCCTAATTTTGTGACCAGAGACATAACATGCTCTTCACTGAGCATGAGTGCATTGTTCTCAAGATCGAGATGATCATTCCTCAAGAGCATATCTTGCTTAGTGCACCCCAGAAAGGGAACATATACAAGATGGATTTTAATTAAACATCCCCTCTAGGAGAAGTTTTTTTTGTATCTAAGGCCAATAGTGATGAGCCCTTCCTTTGATATAAAAGAATATGCCATGTAAACTTTAATAACATGACCAAGTTAATTAAGAATGATTTGGTAACTGGAATGCCAAATAAAGAGTTTACAAGTGATGATCATTGTGTTGCATGCCTGAAAGGGAAACAACACTTGATGTCTCACAGGCTAAAGGAAAAGAACTCTATCACTATCCCTACACTTATTACACATGGAACTCTTTGGCCCTACCAGTGTAATGAGTCTAAGAAGGATCTCATACTATTTAGTGATCACAGATGATTTCAAAAGATACACTTGAGTTTTCTTCCTTAGAACTAAGGATGAAACTCCCAACATCTTAAAGAACCTATTCTAAAACATGAGAATCAAAGTGATCACAAGGTCAAGATCATAAGATGTAATCATGGAACTAAATTCAAGAAACAAATCCTTGACACATTTTGTGCTAAAAAGGGCATTACAAGAAAATATAGTGCTCCCAGGATTCCTCAGCAAAATGGTGTTGCTAAAAAAAGAAACAGGACACTTATGGAAGGTGCAAGAAACATGTTATCTGACTCTAAACTGCCCATCACCTTCTATGCAGATGCAGTTAACACTGTCTGCTATATGAAGAACAAAGTTTTAGCAGCCAAGACTCATGGTAAGACTCCTTATGAACCGTGGCATAAAAGAAGACCTTTTATTTGTTTTCTCAGATCATTTGGATGTCCCTGCACCATCTTGAATACGAAAGATCAAGTAGCCAAGTTTATTGAGAAATCAGATGATGGACACTTTATTGGATACTCTTCCCAAGCTAAGGCTTATAGAGTATACAATCTCAGAGCCAGAGTAGTTGAAGAAGTAGCCAATGTGATCTTCAATGAGTACAAACCTGGTGTGAAAGGTTCTTGTCCTGATTAGCTATTTGATCTTGATTTTTGTTACAAACTATTTTAACAAATCTTGTAAAGATGTTTTAGGATCTACAAGTAATACATCAATAGATGATCCTGATCCAAGGTTTGAGTAGAGAAGACCAAGCAAGAATACTACTTCAACTCCAATTATAACTAACCCTGCAGGTGAAGTTCCTATCAACAAAAGAATGACAAATCAAGCTGATACATCAGAAGTGTCTGAAAATTGTAGTGTAGAGGCACATAATATAATTGAAGGAACTTCAATTGTAGGAGAAAATGGTAGTGGTGACAGTGATTAAGAATTTCCTGATGCTGACAACCACTCCATTGAAGACAACATCAATGATGTCACACACTCATTGGATCAAGCTTCTCTTGATAAGTATGCTGATGTGGTAGGAGACACTTTATTACCAGGTGTAAACTTCTTAAATTTAGATCTGTCTAAACAACTTGCTGTGATCCCTCAACTTAGGATCCATAAGTCACACCCCACCACAAACATCATTAGAGATGTTAACAAGGGGGTGAGAACAAGAGGACAAACCCATGACAAAAATGTTTGTCTATACGCTTGTTTCTTCTCCCAGATAGAGCCAAAGAAAGTTGATGAGGCTTTGAAGGATGGAAGTTGGGTTGAAGCAATGCAAGATGAGTTGCTTCAATTCAAAAGGCAAAAGCTTTGGAGTCTATGTCCTCTTCAACAAGAGGAGACTATCATAGGAACCAAATAGGAGTTTAGGAATAAGAAAGATGATAAAGGAATCATCATCAAGAACAATCCAAGACTGGTTTTTTAAGTATACACACAAGAAGAAGGGATTGATTACACTGATGTTTTAGCTTCAGTAGCAAGACTAGAAGCTGTTAGGATATTCCTGGTGTTTGCCGCATCCAAGGACTTCAAGGTCTACCAACTTGATGTCAAGTGTGCATTTTTATGTGTGGTGATTGATGAAGAAGTGTATGTCAAACAACCACCTGGCTTTGCAGACCCAGATGATCCAGATTATGTCTACAAACTTGATAAAGCTCTTTATGGGCTGCACCAAACTCCAAGAAAGTGGTATGTGACACTATCTTATTATTTCTATCAGCATGGATATAAGAGGGATACTAATAGATGGAACTATCTTCATCAATGGAACAAGGAATGACTTGATGCTGGCTCAGGTATATGTAGATGACATTATCTTTTGGTCAACTAATCCAAAGCTCTGCAAAGACTTTGAGAAGCTGATGAAGAATATATTTGAAATGACTGCCATGGGAGAACTCAATTTCTTTCTAGGAGTTCAAGTGAAGCAAGTTGACAATGGCATCTTCATAAGTCAGTCAAAGTATGTACATGACATACTTACAAGATTCAACATGACTAAATGTAAGTTTGCAAAGACACCCATAGCCAGAAACCACTCCCTTGGACATGATCTTGAGAGGGAGTGTGTAGATGAACATCTATACAGTGCTATGATTGGGTCTCTCATGTATCTTACAGCCAGCAGGTCTGATATCATTTTTCCTACATGCATATGTGTAAGATATCAAGCTAACCCCAAAATGTCACACCTGGTTGTTTTCAAAAGGATTCTTAGATATCTCAAGGGTGCTCCTAAGCTAGGCCTTTGGTATCTAAAGAATTCTCACTTTAATCTGTACGTTATATATATAGTGACCATGGTGGCAGCAACATGAATGCGAAGTCCACATCTGTGGGATGTCAATTCCTTGGTGGAAGGATAGTCTCATGGCAATGCAAGAAACAACCCTATGTATCTGCATCAACTGCTAAAGCTGAATACATTGTTGCTGCAAGCTGTTGTGCTCAAGTACATTGGATTCAGAATCAGATGCTAGACTATGGATACAAGTTCAAAGATACTTCCATCCATATAGACAACAACAGTGCTATCTCTATCACAGAGAATCCTGTACAACACTCAAGGACAAAGCACATCAACATCAGGTATCATCTAATTAGAGATAATCATGAAAAGGGATTGATAACCGAAGTTGACAAAGTTGTCATCGGCTGCTCTTTTTATTACCACTTCGAAGGCTTCTGCTCTTGGATTATCTTTCTTGCATAGGAGAGGAAGTTTAGCCAATCGTCTTAAGTCCCAACGAGGGAGTGTGTTGAAGTGCTTTCGGTGCTTAAAGTAGGTAATATCACCCCCACGCCTTTTTATCATGTAAGCATCGACCAAGGCATTGTACTTCCAAGAGATTATCCTTCGTTGCATTTGCTTTGTGTTTGGTTTAGAGACATGTTGGAAGATAGGAACTTCAGACACAACCTCGTCTTGCTTCTTGAACCAATCTGATTTATCAAGATCAACATATTCATTGCTTTCAGGTTTGCTAAAACACAAGTATGTGACTTCTTTATCCTCACTAGTGTATGTATCAGGCT
>BJCO01363271.1:0-18639 GCA_018326465.1 Flaveria floridana
TTCTCAGGTCATTAAATCTGGACTGCTGTTAGGAGCACTACACGGGTCAAGCATGCATCCTAACGCTTAAACAATGATATATATGTTTATCTTTATATATTTTGGGTTTGTTAAACGCTTCCGCATGTATTATAAAGTTTGAAGTTTGGTTTGTTATGTTAAACGTTGCATATAGAGTCGTTCCGAGTAACTATTGACTGTGATCCTGGTTTGTTCACACGCCTCGCGGTAAAACTCCGCACGTGGATTTTGGGGGTGTGACATGGGGTTTGGATCTTTTAGTCAAGAGAACCTTGAATATGTCCTAAAAATCAATCTTTATTATGGCTTTTATTTAAAGGTGAAGAACCATGTGTTATCTTTGTAGGAAATAGATACAATGTTTATATGGATGAGATATACGATTATTTGAAAATGAGGGTTTCTTGTGATTTAGGAAGGGTAGGTCACGTCATGCTCTAAAGGCTTTTTTTTTGCAAAAAAAACTTCTTTCTCAATTTGAAGCTAGGTCACAAGTTAGTGGAGTTCATGGTTGATTTATTTAGTTATTAGGAGTAGGATTTTCTCATACTTGATTTTCTTTGTAAGTTAATATATTTGATTTGAAGGTATGGATTTGAGGTTAAAATTTGTTAATATGAAGGTCACGATTCTATGAATAGAAGCCTTGAAGGAAAAACTCTCCTCCTCGACTCATAATTTTTTGATATGAAGGTAAGTTTTGATATTCTATATAACTCACGATTGATTCAGTTTTTAATTTTGAATGAATCATACATGTCAAATGAGTTTTTGTTTAAAATGTCTATGCTAAATTGACCCACAACTCAACAAGTTATTGTTTGGTTTTGAATTAATTCCTTACGAATTATGTATATGCTCTATTCCTACCCAATTCGACCCGACCCGATTGAGTGACGCGAAAAATTTTATGTTGTTTCGTTAGAAATCTAATTATGAAAAAATAGTGACCCCCTAGAAAATATTCCTGGTTCCGCCACTGCTTTTACGCATACTTTTTTTAGTTTGTTCAAATATAAATGTTCTTAGAATTTTAATATTTTACTTCTTTATTTAATTCGTTTTTGTATTAAATCACATAATAAATACAACATTTATGGAAAATAGGTTTTTAAATTTTTAATGAGACAACGAAAACACGAGACGTATGCAGTTTACAGGTACACGTGTGTATAATACTACTGACCTATCTTTATAACGAAATAATGGAGGAGCGAGTGTATGAGCTGTTTGAAGCATGAATCCACTTTTTTTATTTTCCCTTTTGTTTTCTACCGTACAAGACAATTTTCACTTTTTTTTATCAATTTTCATTCCCATAACCTCTGTCGTACTATCCACCATCTTGCAAGTTGTAAAAGTTTATTATTTATATATCAATTACAGATGTTGGTGTTAATATTATATGTTTTAAACATACTCTGTCTTAAATCATTCACATCCCAACTTTTATATATATATATGTGATTTTATTCTCTATATTATAAAAAATAATTTTAAGTTTTTGTAAGTGGAGGATAAATAACATGTTACAGTTTATCTCTATGTTTAAGAAAATATTGTTCATCTTTATTAATTTTTATTATTTTTTGAAAGTAATTATGAGTAGAGTAGAAAGAAAAAGATAATGATAAATGTATTAAAAAAGAATCATTTAATTAAAAAATAGAAAGAAAAAAACAATGATTTTAATATAATTATAGAGATGTAGATGAAGAATGGGTGTGAATACTCTTATGCAATTAAAACTTTATGTGTGTATTTATACTAGCATATAACTTATTAAGTTATAAAACGAAGGTTAATCAGTTACTATTTCGTAGTTATTTTAGAATTGGACCGTATTGTTCTTTTAGTGTCTGGCCAACGAACCATTCATAGAACCGGTGTAAGTTTGCCTAATTTGACGATTCTCGTTTTTAGTAGTTATGATCTGTTGTACAAAATCGTTTGGCGTTAGTCGGGCGATGAGGTACAGATTATCGATTAATCGGTAGCAATCGGGATTAATCGGTTTGGAAATTTTATATATAATTTTTATTTTTATATAATTTATATCAATATGTTTAGTTTAATATATACAGAAACAAATTTATCTAGAATTTTAAAATTTCGCCAGAATTTTTTAAAGTTCGCCGGAATTCCGTAGGAATCCCGTCGGAAAGTTGCCGGATTCTGCAAAAATGTTGATTAGGGGCCGATTAACAGCCGACTAGGTCCGATTAGGGCCGTTTTTCCCAAATTTGACTGATTAGCGATTTTGGGCTCCGATTAGGCAAAATTCAATCGGTGAGGTACCGATTACGGACTAGTCGTCGATTAATCAGCCGACTAGTCCGTTTTTTACGACATTGGTTATGATATCTAGTTTGACCGGTTTGACCAGCGGAATAATAAGACGACCGGTTCGATATCCAGTCCGGTGTATAGTGGTCAATAGTGCTGTATTAGCAACAAACTAGAGTAAAATAATAATGTATTAGCAACATGATAGTGCGACAAATTTTAATCCATCATGAAAGGCTCGTGAAACATCTTGATGTATTGATGTGATAGCAACGTAATATATAGCTATAGTTTAGTGATGACCGGTGTTGGAGTATTAACATATGAATTGTATGATAAATGAGAGGAGAAGGGCGAAGGGGAAAGAAATGTGAAATGAGTATTTTAGACAAAACAAATACGAAAATTATTATTTAAACGTATTTATTGAAATATTTTGGATAAAAGGCATACAAGAGTATGTGAAGTAAAAGAGACATAAGAAAGTTATTATTTAAACATATTTATTGACATATTCTTAAGCATACAAACTCAAGTTTCTTTAACGGAGTTCATCTTTGAGAGATCTTTTATAATTCCTGTTAAAATATGTCTCAATTTATTAGTAATATGTCTTTCTCTTTAATATTTTCTTATTATGTTTGTTTGTTGTTTGTGTTTTTATTTTTGCAGATTCTTAAGGGTGTTGTCTGTCAATTGCTCAAAGATGGAGGTGTGCTGCGTTCTTTCTCCAACTATAAAAGAAGGTGCTGCTGCTAGGGTTTTGCATCTTCTTCATCCGCCTCTACGCTCTCGTCTAAGTTCATTGCTGTCGATCTCTCTCTGTCTCAGTTTCATAAGTTCTGAATCTGCACAACCTTTGTGCAGATTCTACATATAGAGTTGTATTCCTCTATTAGTTGTTCACTTTCATTGTATTCGTGAGTAGATTGCACTCATCTCTGTTTTTGGATCTTGGTCTATATTTTCTGGTTGTTACAATTGTTGATTAGTCATTCTATACCATTTTTACATGGTATCAGAGCTATAGGCTCTGGTATTTTTGTGTTCTTCCGCTGTGTTGTCGCTGATCTGTTTCTAAGGTTTCTCCCTCTTGGAGACTCTATTATCCTCTGGTGTGTTCTTGGGCCACTTTTGCATATTGTGGGGCGTATCTTCACGTATCTCAGTGGAGTCAAAAGGAAGAAGAAATTTTTAGGGCACAAACCCTAGGATTTTGCTGGTGTCTGTTTCTCTCGGTTGAAATATCTAGGGCCAAAACCCTAGATCGTGTTGCGGTGTTGCTGTTCCTCATCATCTGTCTGTTTCTCAAAGAATCTAGGGCAAGAACCCTAGATCTTATTGTTGTTAGTCTTCTTCTGCCTTGGATTCGCAACCCTAAGTGAAGGTTGCTGAATCTAGGGCACATCTGGAGAACCCTAACTTGGGCACATCTGGTGAGATTGTTCCATCTCTATCTCTCTTTTAGTTTCTTGTTTAGGCTGATATTGGCTGGGTTAGGAGTACCGGCATCTGTTGAGATATTTGTGTTGCTTTCTGTTGCTCTTTATTGGTTTACTTGTGCATCACTTGTGTGATCTGTTTTCTGGTTTGTGTGCTTGCATTTAAACAGCTACTCTAATCCTTGAACTGCCGCTGTAAGTGGTGTGAAAACCTGGCTCTGGTTTAGCTGTTTCCTCTGTGCGTGTGCTTGTGTGTCCATCATTCTTTATTTGTCTGCTAAAATGGCTGAATCTGAGAAATCTATGACTGTCACCTCTAATGAGACCCTCATCAGTAAACTTGATATTAGTAACCCTCTCTATCTCTATGCTAATGACACAAACACGCTCTCCATAATAACCATTAAACTAAAAGGAACAGAGAACTATACTGTTTGGAGTAATTCTATGAAATTAGCATTGGAAGTTAAAAATAAATCTGGATTCATTAACGGTAAAATGTACTAGACCTAGTGACGATGTTATGGGGATACAATGGGATAGATGTAATTCTGTGGTTCTTTCATGGATTCCAAATTCAATCTCTGAGGAGTTATACGTTGGCCAAGTTTTCTCTAAACTTGCTAAAGAAGTCTGGGATGATCTTAAAGAAACATACAATAAAATTGATGGTTCTGGGGTATATAATCTCTACCAAAAAATAAATTCTCTAACCCAAAATGGAACAATTGTAGCTGAGTATTATCATAAATTGAACACCATGTGGAAACAAATTGATGCCATCGTACAACTCCCATCTTGTACTTGTCAAGCCTCAAAGGAATTCAATGATTTTAATCACTTGATAAAGCTTATGCAATTCCTCATGGGGCTTGATGATGTATATCAGCCTATTAGATCCAACCTTCTGACCAAAGATCCTCTTCCTAGTGTCAAAAAAGCCTTCTCTATAATCTCAAGAGAAGAATCACATCGTGGTGGTAGTGGTTCTTCTGCAAAAACCCAATCAATGGGATTTTTTTCAAATAAACCTCAAAACTCAGATCAAAAAAAGAAAACAGGAAGAGGACCCAACCCTAACCTTAAGTGTACTCACTGCAATATGTTAGGTCACATAATTGATAGGTGTTATGAGATAGTAGGTTATCCAGCTAACTATAAAAAGAAAAACAGTAATCAACCGGGTAAAATGGGAACTTCAAATAACTCTATTACCAACTTATCTAAAATTGGTCCCTCATCTAGTTCCTCTGGTTCATTTCCGTTTACTCCTGAACAGATATCAAGATTAATTGGGCTCATTAGTGACAATCAAAGTTCTGATCCTTAAAACTCTGGAGGTAAAACAGTTGGTCTGTCCAGTAGTGTCAACTCTCAAACCAACTTTTACACTGGCACTAGCTCCTTATGTGAAATCTTTAACACTGGTTGGGTAATAGATTCAGGAGCAAATCAACACATGGTCAGATCTGATAAATATATGTATAACTGTGCAGATGTATCTAAACTAAACATGACAGTTGGTCACCCAAATGGCACCTGTGCTAAAGTCTCAAAAATTGGCAACATTAATATTTAAAAGGAAATTACTTTAAAAATGTGTTTTATGTTCCTGACTATTATGTCAACCTCCTATCTGTTCATAAACTTACCCAAGACAGCAACATTGAATTAATGTTTAACTCAGAAAACTATTACATCTAGGATTCCAGGTCAAAGAAAATCTTGGTGACTGGTAGCCAGTCTGACGGTCTATATTTGTTTGAGAATAGTGCTAAGGTGTGTGCTAGTAAATCTGATTCTGCTAACCTGTGGCATTCCAGGCTTGGGCATCCCTCGGATAATGTTTTAAACATTTTAAAACAATCACTTAAAATTGATAATTTTAGATCAAATGACTTATGTGAAATCTGCCATAAGGCCAAACAATCCAGGGTGCCCATTCCTCTGAGTGATCATGTGTCTAAAAATGTTGGTGATCTTGTCCATTTAGATGTGTGGGGTCCATATAAAATAACAAGTAAAGAAGGTTTTAAGTACTTTCTTACCATAGTTGATGACTTTTCAAGGGCAGTTTGGTGCTATCTTTTAAAATCAAAAGAGGAAGTTTTTTCATGTTTGGTCAAATTTGTTAAACTTATTAAAAACCAATTTAATAAATCAATAAAAATCTTTCGAAGTGATAATGGCACAGAGTTCATAAACAATCAAACAACAAAGTTCTTTGAGTCAAAAGGTATTCTTCACGAAACCACATGCACGTATACCCCTCAACAAAATGGAATAATTGAACGCAAACATAGACATCTCTTAAATGTTGCAAGAGCATTATTATTTCAAGGGGGTGTTCCCCTTAATTTTTGGTCTGAGTGTATTTTAATTGCTACATACTTAATTAACAGGATTCCCTTTTCTGTGTTACTTGGAAAGAGTCCCTATGAGGTTATGTTTGGGTTCAAACCCTCTTTACATCATTTGAAAAACTTTGGTTGTTTGGCTTTTAGCACTGTTTTGAACAACTCAAATAAATTTTCAAGTAGATCTGACAAATGTGTTTTAATTGGTTGTTATCATGTTAAAAAAAGTTACAAATTATGGAATCTTGAAACAAAATTAGTCTTTTTCTCAAGAGATGTTTATTTCTATGAACATGTCTATCCTTTTAAATCTGAATTCAATAACATTATGATAGATTCTACTAATTCTGAAATTACAAACTTAATTTTTTTTATTCCTTTGAGCCAAATGTTTTTCACAATGATAAAGACCCCAATGATGATAAGAGGGAATCAACTCAAGACCCTGTTGGTCATATTCAGCAGCCTGTTGGTTCTAATGAAGCATCTGGCGAGGCTGACACCTATGATCAGCAGCCAGTTAGTAATACTAGCGAGGCTGATTCTAATAGTCAGCAGCCAACTTGCTCAATTGAGCACAACACTGGCAGGGCTGAAGAAACCATAGTCTCTAATGATGAGTATAATCTACCTTAGGGGCATCATGACACGACTTCTGAACCTAGACGGTCTTCAAGGACCACCTCTCTTCCTAGAAAATTTTCTGAGTACATAGTTGAGGGAAAGGTCAAATACGGTATTGAGAGAGTTGTAAATTACTCTCATTTTTCTCCTTGTAACCTTTGTTTCTCTACTACCCTAAATAAATCTATTGAGCCTCGTTCCTACAAGGAGGCTATGTCTGATAAAAATTGGGTTGATGCCTTCAATGCTGAAATGGAAGCTTTACATAGAAATAACACTTGGGAAATTATTGACCTTCCCAGTAATAGAAAACCTATTAGGTGCAAGTGGAATTATAAGATTAAATATAAGTCCACTAGCAAAATTGAGCGGTATAAAGCTCGTCTTGTAGCTAAAGACTACAACCAACAGGAGGGAATTGACTTTGATGAGACTTCCTCTCCTGTTATGAAAATGATTACTGTTATATGCATTTTTAGCCTTGCTGTTCAAAATAACTGGACTGTGTTTCAACTGGATATTAACAATGCTTTTCTATATGATAATATTAGTGAAGATGTGTATATGACTCTGCCCGAAGGGTACTATAATAAATCAGATAATAAAGTGTGCAAATTAAATAAATCCTTGTATAGTCTTAAACAATCCCCTAGAAAATGGAATGAAAAGCTTACAAGTGTGCTTCTTGAAATGGGTTTTACCCAAAGCCTTTATGACCCTTCTCTGTACATAAAACAATGTAATTCTGTTTTTGTTGCTTTACTTGTGTATGTAGATGATATCATTGTAACTGGCAATAATCATGCTAAAATATGTGCTATCAAACATACTTTAGGGTCTTACTTTATGATCAAAGACTTGGGTGTTTTAAGATATTTTCTAGGTATTAAAGTCTTGTATTCTAAAAAGGGGTTTTGTTTAACTCAACATAAATATTGCATGGATCTATCATCTGAATTTGGTTACCTTGGCTGTAAGCCGGTTAGTACCCCAATTGAGCAGAGTTTTCTTGTGACTTTTAAACTTAGACAAGAAGAACCGCTTCTGTCTAATGTTTCTTTTTATCAAAAATTAATTGGTAAACTGTTCTACTTGTCTTTAACTAGACCAGATATCTCATATGCTGTTCAAGTTTTAAGTCAGTTTATGCATGCCTCTTCTAACACTCATTTGCAAATTGCATTCCGATTGTTAATATATTTAAAATCTTCTCCTGGAAAGGGGCTGCTGTTTTCAAAATCTGATTCCTTTAATGTTACAGCATATGTTGATTCTGACTGGGGGAAGTGTTTGTCCTCCAGGAGGTCAGTTACCGGATATTGTTTATTTTTGGGAAAATCTCTTGTCTCGTGGAAAAGTAAAAAACAGGGAACTGTTTCCCGTTCGTCTGCTGAAGCAGAATATCGAGCTATGTGCTCTGTCACTTGTGAAATTATGTGGGTTTTAAACTTGCTAAAAGAATTGCGGGTCCCTTATTTGGTACCTATTAATTTACACTGCGACAATTCAGCTGCTATTTCTATTGCAGCAAATCCTGTTTTTCACGACCGAACTAAGCATTTTAAACTTGATCTTCATTTTCTTCGTGAAAAGGTGTCAGCTGGAATTATTAAAACTGTTCAAATCGGTTCAAAATTGCAAAAAGCTGACATTTTAACTAAGGGGTTGCCTGTTGCTCAACACTCATTGTTATGTGATCAACTTGGGCTGTTTGACATGTTTACTAATCAAATTGAGGGGGGTGTTAAAATATGTCTCAATTTATTAGTAATATGTCTTTCTCTTTAATATTTTCTTATTATGTTTATTTGTTGTTTGTGTTTTTATCTTTGCAGATTCTTAAGGGTGCTGTCTGTCAATTGCTCAAAGATGGAGGTGTGTTGGTTCTTTCTCCAGCTATAAAAGAAGGCGCTGCTGCTAGGGTTTTGCATCTTCTTCATCCGTCTCTACGCTCTCGTCTAAGTTCATTGTTGTCGATCTCTCTCTGTCTCAGTTTCATAAGTTCTGAATATGCACAACCTTTGTGGAGATTCTGCATATAGAGTTGTATTCCTCTATTAGTTATTCACTTTCATTGTATTCGTGAGTAGATTGCACTCATCTCTGTTTTTGGATCTTGGTCTATATTTTTTGGTTGTTACAGTTGTTGATTAGTCATTCTATACCATTTTTACATTTATTAATGCATTGTTAAGAAGCGTTCTATGCAAAGCAAAGAAAACAACAGATTTTTGTTTACGGATACTTTTTACAATTCATTTATCTAACGAAGCGCTTCAACGAAAATAAATGCATTATACGATTCTCACAACTCTCTACTTAAATATGATTTTGTATTAAATGACTCTCTACGTATAAAACCATGAAAGAGGTAGAAAAGATTCTAGAAGTAACATGCATCAAGAATATACCGGTAATCTTTTAATCGCATAGGGTATTTCAAATCGAAAATGATGTACACTAGTATCTCCAAAATCCACACCTAGAGGTTACCTAGTATGAAGAAGCAGGACAAGAGTGACTAATCTTGTTCAGTATCGTATTGTTCGTCATGCCACATCATTTCTCCTCTTCTCAAGCATACGGACTGCAACCTGGTATGTCAACGTAAAGCTTGAGTTTCAATGACACTCTAACTTTCAAGTCAATATGCATATAAGATGTATTAACCATAAGCATGAATGTATAAGTATAAAGATGTCATGAGATGCTATAGAATGAGAGTAAGGATCATGAAAAGTTTGAGAGCTTTTTAACTGAAGAATATGATATAACCTATGATGAGGGTTCTATTTATACTATTGGTGGTTACCAATTTAGGGAGTCCTATCCTTTTGGTATAAATATTTTTCGGGTAGTGTTGTTGTGTTAATGCTCTTTGATGGCATTATCTTACGTTGGCTTCCTAACATGTACGATCGTTATGTATCTGTATGTTGTGCCTTAATTAGGGTTTGATATCTAAACTTGTTTTCTTGCAATTTGTAGCTACTTGTGTTGCCACTTGGTCTCACTCGCTTTTTTTTTGTCGTGGGCCTGGTGGCTGGAACTTGTATCCCTTAGATCCTTTGCGTTGTGGCTTGGATGGTGTCTCTTAAATCATTCGTGTCACTGTTGGGACTAGCTTGTGTACCATAATTCCTTCATGTCGCGTCTATGACTTGTATCACTTTACATCTTTTGTATTGTTTTCTTGGACTTGTGTCCCAAAAATTCCTGTTGCGTGGGACTTGTCCCTTATACCCCTCTAAGTTGTGGCTAGGGTTTGTGTTTACAAAAGTGAAAATCTCTAAATTTCTACATTTTGCATCTTGTTAACGTTCTTCATGTAGGTTTCACTCCTACAAAAAAATATTTACTTTTTAGTGTCAAGAAAAGATGATACTATTTCATCAATCTTGTCTTTTCTTTAATTTTACTTTAATTAATGTGATGCATATTGTTAAATTCTATACATAAATTAAACATGCGAAACATATAGAGATGTTTCTTATTTCTTCCAAGTTTTTTAATTATATCAAATAGACTTCATCCGAGTAAAATATTGTAACTTTTAACACATTAATGTATAACTTTTAACACACCGATACATTTGGTCGCGATATGAATACCTTTTGCCATTCTAATGATATATATTGTGGACCGCAAGCTATGAATGTTATCCTAAGAAAACCTTTATTTCTGCCTTCCATAACGGAGAAAAGTAACACCCACGTTCATTCCTATCTCAATTACTCTACCCCTTCCGTCCCGTCTCAATATAGACTCTATTGAACCTAGAACTGTAGGACTACCCATTTCAACTCCCCCGTAAACTTGCCATCACGACCCAAACTCGCCACAATGATTTACAATGTTAAAAAGTATGATCAGCCGTTTCCATCCCCACATCGCAAATTGTCATTCACTATTCTTTCAAAAGATTTGCCAAACAAGAATTGCCAATTGTTGTGTGGTCCAATAGCCAAAAACATATTTCATCGCCGTCTCCTTAAGACTACAACTTTACTACAACTCTATCTCACGACCGATAGTAATTCACGCGGTAAAAATTTATAATTACTTCAATAAAAATTTGATTCTAATTTAGATTCAATTGGTTGGATTGTATAAATATACAAGCCGAGTTTAAGTCTAAGCTAGTTCGCTCAAACAAATCTCCATCAATCATTCATTCTCCTCCTTATATACTGGTGCTAGCTATGGTATTTAATATGTGTATAATATAAGTTAAGTTGTTGATTAACATTTATGTAAATTTTGGATAAAAGAACATATTATATAGAATTCAAAATAGTAGAGAAATTAAACTCACTAAACCACGAATCGATGAATAGACTCGAGTTGAATACAATTTTACATTCCACCTTAAATGAAAGATTACGAGTCGGTACGTTTATAACTCGAACCTGAGTTAAAGTTAACTTGACTCATCTTGCGTGTTAAACAACAACCCTACTTAAAAGATTGTTTTATCCCATTCCTTAAAGGCAAAAACATTATTTTTAAAATGTCTTTTAGAATCATTAAAACATCGAAATCTTGCTATGTTCAATGAATATGATTTGCAAGGATTGGTATCAATCACACGTTGAAAGAAGTTCTTGAATTAAATAACATGAAATAATTAACATATATTCCAAGCACCATACCTTCAGACATAATCTCAATTTATACTATGAGTTAAATTCCTTAAATTGGTATTATATGCATATAAAATTGTATTAATGATAATTAACAAGTAGTTATGCTGATGATTAAAGATGGTCTACGTTCAACAATCAGCAACAGTGTTTTGTCCTTTTTGCAAGTACGGTGGAACCCCCGACAAGTATATATGGCTCATATTTATTTTTGTTTTACAGCTCATAACAATTAAATAAATGTCCATATACGATAATTTTAGATATGGGGAAAGTTACAGGAAACACAGAATGTGTCGGGATATAGAATATAACATATTTTATAAACGTACACTAATTAATAAAATTATGTGTGATAGATTTTAGATTAGAATGTCAATATGTACTCGTTAGTTATCATGATAAAAGCTGAAAGTAACTAAAGTGGTAAGTACAAGAACTAATCAATCACAGTCATTACCGATGATAAACGATCATTATCAATAAAAGGACAAAAGAAATTGAAATAATCGAGGTATATGAGAAACTTATAACGGGTAAACTTTTTGGAGTAAACACAAGTTTAAATTTGATATGAAGTAATTTAGGTGGTGTAGTTTATAGGTAGTACAAATCGAAAATTATGAAATCACTTGCATACTCCACATTTGTAGATTAACACACTTCTTTTTACTTAATTTTCGTTCGTGCCAAAACCTTACCAAAGTTATTAATTGAAACGAGCTAATTGACACTAGCCTTGGAATATGCTCTAATGACACCCCTGGGTTTAGAGCTGAGGTAGCATACCATTAAGGATGTTAAACGCCGCTCCTCTCTAGGCGTTAAGGGGCAAGAATGAGGTGTGTGTGAAATTAGCAATGGATATGAGAAAGGGGATTAAACTGGATAAGAAGTGTCAGACTGTCAGCTATATAGAATAAATGAGTTTTAAAAAATAACACATAGTCTATGATAAACTAAATTAACTGAACCAACTCCCATATAACCAAAAAAACCAGTTAGACGTTTGATTTTGACTCATAAACGAAGCTAATGAAATTGCTCACCCCAACACTCGACTTTCTTGCAAAACCAACTAGAACAAATATTATTTAAATCATACACGTTGATTCTCTTCAAACTTGACTTATGAAAATGCATTCACCTTTAAGTGGAAACTAACAAATAGGATTCTACGAAGATAAAAAATACTTCTTACAACCCAATAAACACTTACTACCTTTTAAGTACAATAATCTTATTAAAACTTTTGAGTCAATTTTTGTTACTCGCCAAGGGCTTTTAAATAATAAAAATATGAATTACATTTAAAAGTTTCACTAGTTGCTTTAATATTATTCTACAAAGTTTATTAGTTATTTTAATTTAACTTAAAAAATATATAAAAAAATCAAACTAAAATTGAAAAAGATTATGAAACTTTTGAAATAAAACCAGTGTTTTTAAACTTTTAAGTACAATAATCTTATTAAAACTATTGAGTTAATTTTTGTTACTCCCTAAGGGCTTTTAAATAATAAGAATATGAATTGCCTTTAAAAGTGTCATTAGTTGCTTTAATATTATTCTAAAAAGTTTATCAGTTGTTTTAATTTAAGTTCAAATATATAAATAAAAAAATGAATTAAAATTGAAAAAAAAAATTGTGAAACTTTTGAAATAAAACTGGTGTTTTTAAACTTTTAAAGGAAAAAAAGTTATTTTTGTTAAATCTTGAGAGGCAAAATCAAATTTAACTCTATAAAACCAATGAAAAAATTACAATATAGTCTTTTTAAAAATTACAGTATAGTTTGTTTTAGAAAAATTAGAAAATATTCAAACACTTTTGGTTAATGGCATGCATGTTCGTAAGCTTAATTCAAAATAAGCAATTCGATAGTGATAAGAAAAAGCAAATAGATATAGTTACTGTTAGGAGAAATCAATCCTATAGAATACGACATATATATATATCATATCTTCTTTTTTGTTGTTGGTGAAGATTTAATGTTTACTTCCGACAACCATATTTGGAAGCCAGATTCCGTCGGTGATACGAGTGGAAGCTGCCTAGAAACCCATTTTGACTCCGGTTCAACTCTCCACGTTTGGTGGGGTTATAATGTTATATTCTACTCTTTATATCAAACTCCACACAAGTGGCGGAGCTTAACCAACTTCGTAGGGGGGGGCGGGGGCGAAATGATTTTTTTTAGGGGGGGCGAACTCGATATTTATATAAAAATTTACACTACCGGGCCAAAAATTTATACTATCGGACTAAAATTTAACACTACGGACGAAAAAATAGGGGGGTGCCCCCCCCCTAAAAACTTCGCCCCTGCTTCACACATGTTTCAATTTGTTTAATCACATATTCATATCTACAATGTGATGCATTTTAAATTAACGTCTCTTTTGAATCTTATACGCTTTAAATGAAGTATAATTTAATTACATTTCCAAAGTTTTAATAAAAATAATCATTTTTTTTCAAAAGTTTCATCTTTCATTTAACTTCGGCCCCGATGTTTTTTCATTTACAGGTAAATTGACTGAAACTGAAACGACTAATAGAATTATTTTTACATTAAAATTAAAACAACTAATAAAATTTTTGAAGATAATCTGATTTTTTTTAATATTAAAAAAACAATAGTAGCAAAAACCGAATTTAACTCCTTTAAATAACTTGTTTAATTCTGAAATCTATATCGACTGGATGACACTAGAGAGCGTATGGGATTCGTTGACCTTCTTGCTAATAAAAGTCTCTATTAATAGTGTTATTTAACATGATCTTTTTCTTGTAATTGAACTTTTAGATTGTCTTCAAGAAAGAAGTTGAAACGGTGGTAAAAAGAAGCATGCAATATACTTTTATCAGTGGACTTATCTATTGTTTCTAACGAGTTTTATGCTTCTAGTATTTGTGATTTTGAGTATATTAAGATGATAAGAATTAGAAGAGCAGGATTGTGATATATTAAAGCCTATGATTTAGAGGATTCTAGCGTGAAAAAACCCGAGCCGGGGGTCTCTTTGGAAGCGGTCTCTCTACCTATCTGGATAGAGGAAAGACTTGCCACCACCTACCCTCCCCAGACCCTACTCTTGAGTGGGATATACTGGGTTTGTTTGTTTGTTTGTTTGTTTAGCGTGAAATTGTGCACATTCTAGTGTAAGCAAGAGGTTTTGAGAAAATGAGGGAGCATAAAGATTAGTCTAATTGGTTACACACATACCTAATTGTTTAATTAAAGTAGAATTTAGATCATCGTGTGTGTTTGTTTATTGCATTGACTTTTTTCACCCCGTAATAAAAAGAGTTTTCTTATTGACTTTTTTAAACTTCTTTTAAATTCATTTTAATATTTATCATCACAAGAATTATTCATACTGTTTAATATGTTATGAATATTTTTTCTCAAATGGAAATATATATTTCATCTAAATTGTGCAGGTTACATGATTTAATTGTGAACCAGAACAAAACCGATATTTTTAGAAGTATAAAGGACATCAACCCTAACATCACACCAGACAGTTTAACCAAAATTAATTTATTTAAACATGTAAAATAGTAAATGTGAATTTGCAAAGAAATTGTAAGTTGTAAACAAGTCAACACTTATTACATACATACAATGTCATTTTATTGATATCAACTTCTGTGATTAACATCTATAATCGCCAAAACTATTCGTAGATTCCATGACAAGACGAACAATTTGAACATAAACTTAAGGCTGCAAACGAACCAACGTTCAGTAAACAATTCGTGAAATGTTCGGTGGGAAGTTCGTTTATGTTCGTTTGTTTAGTAAATGAACGAACACGAATAAAAAAATTTCGTTCTATTTAAACGAGCGAACATGAACACAAGCCGCGTTCGTTCATTTATGTTCGTGAATGTTCGATAATATGTTCGTTTACATTAATGTCCGTTCATGAACGTTCGAGAATGTGTTCGATTATGTTCGTTAATGTGTTCGTTTATATTCTTAATTTTTGTCAGTTATTTTATGACAATTAAATCAAGTATTTTTTGATAGTTATGTTAAGTACTTATTTATTTTCTATGGATTTTATGTAATGTTTGTAATGAAAATATGAATTTTATTCTAAAATAAATCTCTGATCATTTTTATTCATTTTTGTTCATGAGCTTCTTTGTGTTCATCATGCTCATGAACAGTTGTTTGTGTTCGTTTGCTTCTGTTTGTGTTCATTTACGTTCGGTAATTGTTTGTGAACAGTTCATGAACATGTCATTTTTTTAAGAGTTAATTACACAAATAGTCCCTGTGGTTTACCCTAAGTCATAGGTTTTGGTACTAACTTTTTTGAGTAACAACTTTGAGTATTGTGGTAACTATTTTATAACACATGTGGGTACTAAGCGTAACAGTCGTGTGTTTTTAACGGATTACCCCATCACGTGCCAAAAACGTGAGGGTAATTAAATCAAATCAAATAATAACATATACTTTATCAATTTAAACCCTTACTTCATCATTGTCTTCATTTCTTCTTCATTTCTTCTTCATCGACTTCAAAACTTGAAGCCCTAATTGTTTCAAGTAACCATGGTTATGTGCAAATGTGGTAGAGCAGCCATAATAAAAACCTCTTGAACTAACAACAACCCTGGACGACGCTTCTACTCTTGCCCACAATTGGTAATTTCTTCTAAACCATCTACAACTTCTGAATCCATCATTACATCTTCATCTGCTTCGTGTTTATTTGCAGCGATCAAAGTGCACATTTTTTGTTTGGATTGATCCTCCCATGTGTCCCCGTTTAGCTGAAATCATTCCAGGGTTGCTGAAATCAAAGAACCACCTTGAAGCCAAAGTTAGAACACTAACAGAAGAAATTGAAAGGAAGAACAAGAAATTGATGTTAAGTTGGTTAATGTTTAAATTGATGTTTGGTGTTTTTGTATTCTATATGATGTAGTTCAAGTGTGTAACTTTTCTAATTTATGAATGAAATGGGAAATGTTCAATGTTGTTTTAATTATCTAAGTGATATGATTATGTTGATTGTGTTATCAAATGGGATGATATGATTTTATTGATGGTGTTATGTATGGCCAATGTCGATGGAAAGAAATAATAATGTCAAATTGTGAATGAAATGGGATGAAAATATGTAGTGTGTGTGTGTGTTAAAATGTCAAATTGTGGATGGAAATATGCAGTGTGTATGTTAAAATGTAATAACCAAACCAATGTGCAGTGTGTGTTGAAATGTAATAGTAATAACCAAACCAATATGAAATGTGATCAAATGTTGTGCAATGTGTGTGTTAAAAGCACAAGTAGATAACTTATTGAACCAAACCAATATGCAGTGTGTGTTGAAGTGTAATAACCAAACCAATATGAAAGAATAACCATTGACCCATTAATCTATATCATAACCAAACGAATTTGCATTGAACAAAAGCACAAGTAGATAACTTATTGAACCATTAACCAAAAGCAAAGTTGCATTAAACCAACAAGTAACATACCAAAATACAGAACATTGGTTTTAACTACATAATAACCAAGTATCTTAAAGCAAGAAGTTACATACCAAAATGCAGAACATTGTTTCAAAATACATAATGACCACCAAATATAAAAAACATTAGTAAAGTTTCAAACAAACTAGACAACAGAGAAATCTTCAATGAGTAGCAACTGATGGTTCCCCTGTCCAGTACAACTTCTTTTGTTGTGACCTTTTTTCCCATACTTTTTGCATGTCACTGTCTTTCACTTTCTAGTTAGTTTCCCATGCTTGACCACATCATCTTCCTTCTCCAATGCATCCTTTTTCCTCATCTTTCTTGGCCTCCTAATTGGTCTGTGATGCTTAGGCTCCTTCAATATTATAGGACATATTGATCTGGGCCACATGCTTCTACCATTGATAGGTTCAACTTTGTATGAATACACCTCCTTCCATGTATCCAAATAAAAACAAGAATCCACTTATTTTTCAAGAATATCAACCTGTTGACCATTCAATGACATATCCCAGATTGCTGTAACTGCGTGTTTACAAGGAATGCTCAGCAGTTCCCACCTCCTACATGAACATACTTTCTCAATAACATCAACAACACATTGTTCCCCATTATAACATGTAACTTGATATTTTGCTCCCCCATTCCATTTAACAGTCAACTTAGCAGCCTCTTTTCTTATAATCTCAAACTTCTTTGTCATATTTGGAGTTAACAACCCATATCTATGAGTTTCATGACATTTACTATCCTTTTCATGAGATATTCTCTCATAAACTCCAAGGCAGTTATAATAGGCTTATCCCTTCCATCAACCAATCTTGAATTAAATACCTCACATATATTATTTAGTAGCACATCAGTCTTTGCTTTACCTGCAATCATATTTACATGTTATAGTTCAAACAAAGTAATCACACAATATTTAATAAGTAAATATAGACATAAAACAATAATGTTACTAACCTAAAAAGTGGCTTCTAGTCCAGTGAACATATGGAATTTGGTTTAACTAGTTAAATGCTGCAACATTCATAGACTTCAAGTCTTCTATTTTGTTTTTAAATTCTTGGACTGTTGTTGTTGCTGCTATTTTCCATAAAATATATTTGTATGCTTTGCCTCTCTATTGAAGCTTCATGTTTTGGTGAATGTGTCTTAAACAATATCTGTGTTCAGCAGATGGGAATAGCTTTGAAATGGTCGGTATGATACCTTTTTGTCTAACAGAGATGAATGTAAAGTTGGAGTTCATATGTAAGTCTAGATCTTCTCTTAGAATTTCTAGAAACCAAGCCCATGAATTTGAACTTTCTGCCTCAACTATGGCATATGCAACTGGATATATCCCATTATTAGGATCCATACCCACTGCTGTAAGTAATTGACCTGGAAATGGACCCTTCATGAATGTACCATCCAAGCCAAGTATATCCCTTTGTAAGACCCCGCTCACCGGGCACCTTACTGTTGGTTCTTCTTCGCACATATATCGTACATAATGTATATAATCATAAAACAACGCAGCGGAAATGATAAAATATATACATTCTCATTCATTCATAAAAGTCATTACATCATTGACACGATTACAAAATACAGCTTTCTCTACTTTGTCTATCTTCACTATGATTGCTGAGGATTCATATAAAAGAGATTATTTAGGTAATCTCAGGTTTCATATGTTTCCACAGCAACCTTAAGATCATACAGCGACCTCTAGAGAAGATATTAAGTTCAAAAATATAAAAATTATA
>BJCO01363272.1:0-15136 GCA_018326465.1 Flaveria floridana
CACCAGGACCACCGAAGCCACCACCGAAACCACCAGGACCACCGCAGCCACCACCGAAACCACCAGGACCACCGCAGCAACCACCGAAACCAACGGTATCACCGCAATTGCTGCTAAAACCACCGGGACCGCCGCCGTCGCCTACACAACCATTTTTTATCACTGAAACCGACACTACCGGAGAACAACCAGCAAAGACCGTCGGAAAGCCAAAGAAGGAGAAGAAGGTTAAAGTTTCAAGGAAGAAGATGGTGAAAAATTCTAAACCCGCTGCATATTTCCATTATTTTCAAAAAACCAAAGCAGATCTGTCGGTTCTGAACAAGAAAGCTGGTTCGAGCCCTCACATGTTCACAAAATACATGGAGGAGAAACACAAAACAATGCTACCGGAGAATTTCAGGAAGATGCTTCTTCATGTTCGGAGTAAAGATATACAAGCCGACTTGAAACGTAGGGACTTAACCGGCCAATTCCCTTCCTCTCGACTTGAGGTTAAGTCGTTTCTTCGGGTGGGTAGTAATGATACGAACCCAAGCAGGTTCGACCCATTTGCTGTTGGATAACAAGAAATGGAGCGGAGGGAAATTAGGAGGAGGGAAAACATTCAAAAGTTCAGCAATTTAGAGAGTGGGTTTAACCATTCCCGCCAATATTTAGTTTATATATTAGTGTACCTACGTCTTAGAAGATGAGTCTGGTTAATTCTGTTTGTTAGTGTTCTAGTATTGGAGATTTGCCCTCTCAAATGTGGTTGTTCTTGTAATCTTTTTGAGTGAATCAAAGTTTGCCGATACCTGTATCTAACATATAGACCTATGAAAGGAGTCGAAATCAACAATTTGCTTATGAACTTGTCGATAAGAATTTGTTTCATCTAACAAGGTCAAACTAGTAAATCAAAGAAATAGCTTACAAAAAACAAGGTCGAAAGCGGCCCAGTGCCCACATTGTATTTTTTGTCGAATAAAAACCTCCTAAATCATTTTACTTATAAACAGATTCTTATCGAGCTAATGCAGTTATGTAATCAAAATTGAGACACATACAGTAAATTTAAATTAAAAAGAATTACATTGATTCAGGTAGAAATCTTCCCAAAGTATAGTTATAATACATAAAACCTCCTAAACTATTTAATTTGAAAATTATTTATATACCAACAAAATATAGTTTTGTAGTCATATTTGACATGATAAATATTTATAACAAAAAGTTCTGCACAAAACCATTTTAGATCTGACCAGCCTGACCAGAACCATAAAAAAAAACATCCTCATTAGGTCAAAACCCAATTTAACCTTCTTTAGGACATTCTCTTTCAGTGCATGTACAACCATTCTACAGCCTAGTGTCAACACCATCTACAAAACCTTAGGGTGTGTTTGGTGTGAAGGTTAAGGAATGTGGGGATGGGGATGAAAGCAATAGATTTACATTTTAAGATGATTGGTTTGAGAAAACCCATGAACCAAAGGTTTGAGTAAACCCATATAGAGTGGTGGGTTTTGAAAAAACCAACCTTGTTCTCATTCTTCACTTTAAGATGCCAAAACCCAATTGTAAACCAAACAACATTCTGAAAATAATCATAACTACTTCTGTTCCAGCCTAAATATTATCCATTTCCATTCTTATGTAATAAACCTACACCAACTTAAATTTCATAGCGCTTTTGGATGAATGTACAACCTAGTCTCACTAGCTAATACAATCATATAGAAACAACATATATAATATCTTTTCATGCTCCATATGAAATCTTCTTGGCCTAGGCCCTAGGGTGCGCAATCATATTCCATTGTAAAAAAACTGGCTGAATTATGAGAAATAAACCAAAAAGTTTTTAACCAGAACAACAAATTTCAATACATAACTGGTTGAAAATTGGAAGAATAAAAATATGAATCTGAAAGTGGAACCTTTTTAAGTGCTTCAGCCTCTTCAAGTGCTTTTTGTGCTTCATCCAACATTCCTTGCTCTCCTAGAAAAATAAAGCATTTTTCACAAGATTTGTTAACCAACTATACATAGAAAGATATGATGCAAAAATTTTACATGCATTGCAACTAAATACATATAGGTATAGGTTATGACTTTGAAAAGGTAGAATCAATCAATTGTATTTTGATTGATTTATGATTTACAGATTCAACTTACCAAGCTCTTCTGCTTTCTTCAGCTTCTCGTTAATCAACTCTTGAGTGCGAGCATCAGGATTAGGCACAGGCAAGGGTGCCAATGGTGGAGGGTTCGGAAGAGGTGCAGGTAAAGAAGCTCGATCTTTGTTAAATGCATCTAATAAAAGCATTGACTGGATATAAAAGCAAAACCACTCAGAACAAAACTAAGAAAAAACCACCAAAGATCAGCAAGTAGGTGACAGTTAAAGGACATGGAAAGTTATGGAATTCAGCAAAACGAGTTACCCCTATGCTCAAACTCTACACACTAAAAGTGACCTTTAATTGTTATTATATGTAGTACTCGCTCTTTCTAAAAAACATTGCACCTGATTATTTACAAAAAATCAAAAATAAGATTTTTTGGACAGCTTTTACATATCTCTTTATCCGGTTGTTTTGTAAAAGAAACAACTTACCACAAATAGATATTGCTAGCAAGTTTCAATTTTTGTATATAAAATCGTATTTGTAAAAAATAAAGTGTTCGATAGTATTTGAAAGCCATCTGCGACCATCTGAAGGATTGCATTTTGGAGGCTTATATTAGGTACTAAAACATGGAAGCTTATGAAACGCATGTATCACTATAATAGAGTCATTTGATTAATTAAAATGATTATTACAAGTGAAAGTTTATCAAGACGCAGTGAATAAAATGTTTGTCAGAAATACAACAAAGATTGCAAAAAAACACAAGAACTCATGCCAAAGTGAAAGCAACACAAAAGGCCAAAGGTTCATTAATTCAGTAAGAGCATGTATAATCATGCCAAACATGCAGTCCTTCAAACAATGCACCTATATACTATGCGCAATACATTGTTGTTTAGACAAAAACATGTGTTCTTTCACCAATTGTGAAGAGACAAGTTCTTTATATCGTATAGCTTTAAGTAAACTATTAAATATGGTCAGAATTCCAACCAACTAAAACCCAATTGCTCTTGCTTTCCCTCTACAAGGCCACAGAGAGCAAATGAACATTACACTTATCTATACATTTGCACTGAAAACACTAAGAGGTCTTGAAAAGACGTATACCTGTTTGTCTGCTCTTTGAGTTCTGAGTTCTTCAATCATCTCTTGAGTTCGAATTTTCATATCTGCTTTTCCTTCAAGATCTAAAGTACCAAAATTGAAAATGAGAAGCAAGAAATAATCAGATATCATTAAATGATAGGCAGCATATGTTCGTCTTAAACAAATAAATACATAGGTCACACATCATGCATAACTATGTAAAATATATTAAACGTACAGCTAAATTTTATAGGAAAAGGTGAAATATTAATTACTATCAACTAAATATACCATATTGATCAGCTTCTTTCAGTTTCTCCTTTATCTGCTTTGACAACTCAAGAATCTCAGGTGTCTGCAATTTCAGAAATCAGCAAATTAGACAAACATTAACTGATGTAAACATGAATATAACATAATGTGATCCAAAAAATTCCAAAAAGGTAAATCCACCTGGGTAACTTCTGACACAGAGATAGCAATAGCTGCCTTAGCATCCTCCTCACTAAGACGTTTAAGAGCTCTTGCAATTTTTCTGTCACATTCAACAATGAGTCTGTCTATAACATCCTCCAATTCCCTATCATAATTATCTTCACCTTTTGACTTTGCTTCTTGGTATCTGATTATAGTTAAGTAACACTGATATGAATATCCTTATGTTCAATTGTTCAAATCTCACATATATTGGATGATAGAAAAAGCCAATGTATATTGCAACGCTATAAACTTTAAGAGAAAAAACAAGCAAAAAATAAACATGTAAAAGTGCACCAACTTGAGATTTTTTTGACACTTCTAAATGATAACCAATATGAAAGTTGATGATACAAGGGTGAACAAAAGGATACTCTTTCCTCAGCTGAAATGAGTGAATCTTCGGGCATGGCCCCATATCCATTTTCTTGAGTTTGAAACACAAGAAAGTTGAGTAAGCATCGGAAAGTTTTTCACCAAAAGAAAAGAAGATGGCTAAAGGGTATTAGCAACAAGTTCATTGAAGAATAAAAAAGTTCAACATAAATGCATAATTACATGAAATTCATAAGTTCATTCTATATTAAGAATATCATTCTTTAGATAGATCACAGTGTTCTCTCGGTGCTAAATAGTGTCAGCTGGTCTGGTTAATCCATTTAAAACATTCAAATGTAAACACAACTCGTGAGCTGTGAAGTAAGAAAACATGAATCTTGGTTGAATCCTTCCTTTTCTAATTTGTTTTCATGCATTACACTTCAATGTTCAAACAGCATATTCTACCTTTTACAATTACAATGTCCTGCTTGTCTGATCCGCTCCTATCCTATTATGAGCCACAAAATACTTTTCCACTAATTGAAACAAACAAACAAACATACATACCCAGTGTATCCCGCTGAAGAGCAGGGTCTGGGAGGGGTATGTGGTGGCAAGTCTTTCCACTAATTGAAACAAACTAAAATACCAATGAGACATAAAGCCAAAAAGAACAGGTTGAAGTCTAGTAATTATTTTGCCTTGCAGTAAACATGTAAAGCATAACTGAAAAAACCACTCTCACAAAAAACAATCACACCCCAAATAGGATAATTAAGCTGGATTCTCTTCTAATTAGTCTCGTACTCGACCAGTTCACAGTGTAAATAGTGGAAGATACAAAAAGAGACTCAAAACTATCATCAGAGTTACACATTCTAATGCTTCAAACTGGTAAACTGGTATTAGCTTCCATGAATTATATCATACTTCTCTTATACAACTAAAAAAAATAAAACCCACAGTAAACGTGAGGAAGATATTATAAAAAGGTTTCAGCATTTCCAATCAAAGCTGCTTCATAACTCAATCCTGTAGTAAAACTCCTCAAGAAAATATGAATTGCAACAAGAATAGCTTTCATTCCCCTCCCCTATTTCTCCAAAACAAACCTTAACAAAAAAAACAACAAAAGAAGCTCATCTAAATCTCTAATGCTTCAAGTCTCCAAAAACCCACATAAATAAAAATTCAAACTCTTTTCACTCTTTCACATAACAAAACTTTCCCCAACTCTAGTAACATATTTGTGATCTTAAAACTCTCAACAATGAAAACCCTAATCCATTCCCTACATACTCAAAAGATAGCTTTCACCCCCTCCCCCATTTCTCTACTACAAACCTTACTCTATAAACAATGAATTAATTCGTCTTTTTTTACTCAAAAGATTTAAGTCCACATATGACATAACAAAATTCTCCCCAATTCTCGTAACATACTGCATCATCTCATCCTCTTTGAGAACAAAAACCCTAAAAACGCAGTTAGTTAATGTCAAAACGCATATTATTCAAGTTTTACAACAAGAGTGTTGTTAGTTGTTACACTTACAGTGAGTTGAAACAGTTCGTGGGGGCAAAGGCCGACCGAGAACAGACGGCAGACGTCACGGTCGTAGTACTTCCGGTTGACTTCCGTTACGTCGCCGTTACGATTGGCTCCCATTAGCACATCTAACTGCTTTCGTATGGCGTCCATTTGTACGGAATCGTTGTCTTCTCCGGTGGTTAGGGTTTTGTTGTTCGATTATCGTTAGAAGATCCCAATCGGAGGTTATGGTTTTGTTAAAAACATGTGTTGAATTTATATTGCATTTTGAAGCTTTTGTATATAAAAGACTTTTTTTTTGAACGTTTTGACAATGATTTAGTTATAACATTTGAGTCGGTTCGTTTCGGTTTGATTCGGTTTTCACACATCAACGAAACCGATAAATCAAAGTTCGGTTTTTAAAAAATCAACCACCGAAACTGAAAACCGAAGATCGGTTCGGTTATTTTGGTTAATATGTCGGTTTTCGGTTCGGTTTCGGTTATTTCGGTTAATAACCAAAAACCAAACTTTGAGTAAATTAACAACTAGCATCATGAGCCAAAAACAGAAACCGAAACCGACTTTCGGTTAACTCGGTTTTCGGTTACTTCGGTTTTCGGTTTGGTCGGTTTTCGGTTAATTTCGGTTCGATTTCGTCGGTTAATGGTTCGGTTTCAGTTAACGGTTCGGTTTTTGCTCACCCCTACATTTGACCCCTCGTGTTAATAACTCATCATGAATTACTCTCACTCGAACATGCAAGACTATGTGTTGATGTCATGGATGAATGAACCGTTAGGTTCTTTCTATAAGTATCCACGAACCACACCTAGTATTTTTCTGTCTCTAATGGTGCTAGCCGTCCAACTCTAACAACAGTCAAAATGATAAGTGAAATTCAAAATTCATTTTCATTAGTTTCTCGTGTATGTATACTTGCAAGGTAATCGAGAACAACATGCGTGAACCGTGTACAATATTGCTAACCTTTGAAATATTTTTTACATTCTCTAAGCGAATGTTCTCACACATTTTCATCATTAAAAACAAGATCCAATGACTGTTTTATATCCTCATAAATCACAATCTAACTAAAGAAAATGAGTTAGGGAGAACTAAAACAAACAAGATCATGGACTCCATTTTCTAACACTTAGAAGTTTACATAAATAAAGTTGTTTTACATTATTGCAACCTCTATTATTGTTTCTCTTGGTAGAATGGTCCGAAATTGAGTAATAAAAGCGCCGTCAACCCATGTCATATAATCTAAACCAGTAAATAGTCTTGCACGTTGCGGCGACGATGTACGTGAGATGATAAAGTGTAGATTACAATTGTCCCAAAATTTCTCAACTTATTTGTTGTCAAAACGTAGAGTTACTCGAATTTATATCATCGAACGAAAACACATTATATTTGACCTCGCTCGTTTTAAAATAAAATATATGTCGAAAAGTATACCAACTCAAAGCGTACATAAGAATTTATGTCAAAATGCAAACAAAAATTATAAAAGCGCTATATATTTGACACAATTCCAAACAAAATTTATGTTAAAGCGTAAACAAGCTCGAATTTAAACCAACACTTACATAAAAATAAAGACGTAAGAAATTAATTTTTCTAAGTAAAAATGTATAAAAGGTAAACCCGAAGCTTTAGAACCTTACGGGGTTAAAATGATATCTTTTAAAGTTTTACAAAAAAGTTTAAGAGTAAAAAGTGTCAATTCAAAAAACTTAAGAGGTGTTTCTAATGAATGAAAACAAAAGGATATAAAAAAGGAAAAAAATAATGTCGCTACCGAGATAAGATCTCCAAGACCATTGGACTAAGAAAAAACTATTGTCTTTAAATTTGCAAAAGATAATATATATCCAAAAAAAGTTGATATTGAATAAGAATATATAAACTTACCGAACTTTGTAAATGTGGTATAGTAATATCATCCGAAGTAATTGTACATTAAACAAATCACATGTTCATTTATCACTTTTTTGACTTTGAAACCCAAGTGAGGATTTGGCTCTCTCTCTCTCCCATACACAAAACATAGAAATGAAACATTACATAAAGAACTAGTTAAATCAAGATTGTACCTTGAGAACAACACATGGATCAACATAATGAGTTTATGGTACTCGTGTCTCAAAAGTTGAACAATCACGACATAATAACTCAGGTCCATAAGATTATATGTATGTGTTTATCAAATTAGTAATCTTGTATATTAAATGTGATTTTATATAAACTATGATCATGCATATGTATGTGTACACACACGTGTGTATAACACACATGTATTTACATACGTGTGTATAATGAACAACCTTATTATACAAATAAGATAGCAAAGTAGATTTTTGTAATTCAAACTATAACCTATTGGATGGTAATAATCATACTATCAATTCAATTAATAATAATTCTAACTTACGCCCTTTTTGCCAAGGGCGATACCAGTAACACAGCCATTCATGATTCATTGATCTACACTCAAATTTGCTCACGATGATGATTGTGATAAAAATAAAGAAAACAAAATGTAGTGAAATCAACATTAGCATAAAGCTAGGTGAGATTGCCTGTTAAATACTCAGGTAAGAATCCTCAAAAGCACAAAGCATATGCAATAGTCCCAAACAACATATAACACATTGTCGGTGTATTACAAGTTGCCCCATTTAGCTTTATTGGTGTATTTGCCGGTATATGGCAGTAGGCTCTGGTGTATAGTGTTGCATGCCAACGTATAATACACAACGAGCTTATAACACGACACTCTCGCTTTAGCCATATTTATTTTTTCAAACCTGCAAATCAATGAAAACATGTACCCAGACTCTAATATATCTTTTTTAAACACATGTTTTATGCACGCTTAGATTTCTAGCAATCTTTCCATGCTAGAGCCAAATATACTCGTATGAACCCGACTTGTGTTCTTATTTTGGGTAATGTCATATTTGGAATACACATTTCTTAAGAACCAACATGTGATTTAACTCCCGTCGACCTACTATTAGCGGATATGTTTATCTTGCTGACCATAATATCAGTTATGTACCAAAAGTGATCATTTGAATCACATGCTCATTGTGAACCCTTATATCATAATGATACCTTAACTCTTTTACGCGTAACTCAATCACTCAAAACCACACACAAGACTTTATTAATTTATAACCATGCTCATTTCATAAAAAAAAAATCAAAGTCAAAATATAACATGGTGAGACTCTTACTCTTTCGCACACATCACACTCAAACATATCCAATTGAAATACCAAATTAACTCATTCACTTACTCCTTTCACAAAAGAAATCAAAGTCACATTATACACTTACCAAGGACAACTTATCCTTTTTATATACCGTAAATTAATATAAATGACAGAATACTTGAATCATAATGAAATAAAATCTCATAAGTCATGCTATATGTATACCTATAGATTCACAATTAGGTTATATAATTACCTGCCCGTGCTAGTATGATATTGAGTCTATTGATTTCCAACTCTAGTTTGTTTATAATCTAGTGTTCTTTTTTAATGGAATGATATTATGGCTTATTGGACTTGATACCTTCATGAATTTCACATTATAACCTATTCTCCTTTCTTGATCACACACACATCAATCTTTCTTCTTCATATACTTTTAAGACTCATCAAATTGATTGGCACTAAATTCTAGTTCATCTAGACACACACATCAATCTTTCTTCTTCACATACATCACTGACCCCATGTACAACTTAATCATACTATTTAAGAAACTATATAAAGATTTTTAACAAGTTATAAAAAGGTAAAGTACTAATTCATATAAAAATGATTTAAAAAACCATAAAAAAAATCTTTAATATACACATGTCTAGACACGCTATATAAATGTTTAAAAGGTAAGATTGTTCACGAGTTGATTCGCCTCAGCTTGAATACTAAATCAAGCTAAAAAGTTAAGCTTGAGCTCAACTAGATTCAAAAAATGGTTTAGCTTGGTTTGTGCTTCGTTATATTATTACAATCAAGAAAAAATAAAATGTTTTGATTTGAATTTTAATGATGGAGAGTAATGTTCTTTCACATATAGAAAGTGCTATCTATTTTCATGGTCTTATATTTACAATTAAAGACGTTCTATCTATTAACAAGTCTTGACCATTCGAAGTTGTCTACAAGGACTTCTCTATGCCATTTTATTGACTACTCTTTGGTGCCATTTTCTTGACTACTCAGATTTTTTCCAACACCTCAAAAGATCATAAAGTGATCCTTGAAGAAGTAAAGTTGGCATCTTACATTTGGATTATAACTAGAAAGAGATGCATTAGTTTGAATTAAGAATTTTGGTGTAGTTTAATTGGAATGTTGCTTCTCTAATCTATCTCCTTACTAGCTTTCTTATCTATCTATACTAATAAAATAAGGTTTTGAGTTGACACTTGTCATAATACTAGACATTTTAAGCGTAATTTTTCTGCTTCTCTATCATATTAAATATTTACATTAAGTACTAATTATATTATTTAATTCCTTTTGAGATTAAAATAGTTTTTTAATAAATTAAGAAAAAGTTCTTTTATAAATGTAATTTCTAAAAAAATAATCTTTTGTATAACATAAGTAAAATTTTAAAATATCATTTTTTTAAATACAAAATATTTAAAATCAGTATTTTTAGAAATTATATATTTTATGAACCAAAAAAAATTAAAATTCAAAGTTATAATAAGAAAATTTTAAAAAATGATTTTTTTAAAACGTTTTGATTTAGAAGGAATATTTTAAAACTTTTTAGATAAAAATAATTTAAAACAAAAGTTTAAAGAAAATAATATCATTGTTTTATTACTTATGGTACTTATTTATACGTAATTTCAATCATATTATTTTACTGATATCAGTTTATAATTAATAATTTTTCAGTACTAATTATTTAATATTTTATTTATTTAACACATGTAATACACGAATTACTAACCTAGTAACAAAATATACCGGTTGTTCATAAAAATGTTAAAAGCGAAAGTTAATTACAAATCAGTCAACATTCAACAAGCAAGGCAATATTGGCTTTAGCTCCGGCGCAACTCGTTTACAAACCAAACCAGCTCAAACCGAGAGCTTTTTTTACAAACGAGCTTCTAAGTCACGAGCTATTCGTTTACGCTGCATTCCCGAGTCCCATTTAAGGAGAGAAAAGAAAAGAAATGGAAGGAAAAAAGAAATAGTTGTGTTTCAGAGTTTTTTTTAATGGAAGAAAATGAAAGGATTATTAGAAATTTATGTTTCCGAATTTACTTAAGGAAAGAAAAAAAAAAGAAATGGAAGGAAATAGAAGAAAAAAGAAGGCTAAAAACAATCATTCTAAAATGGAAGAAAATGAAGAGAAATAAAAAGAACGAGAAAAAGAAGAGAAATGAAAAGAACTAGAAAAGAAGAGAAAAGAAAAGAAAATAAAGGGTTTTCTTTCTTTTATTTCTTTTAAGCGGGTGTTTAGGAGTGCTTATTTTTATCAACTTTTAACTTTTTAAGTTTTGAAAAGTTAAAAAGTTATTTTATAGTGTTTGGTAATGTGATTGTTGTGAGAGAATAAGTTAATAAATCACTCCATACTAACTTATTAATTTATTAAAAAAATCAATAAGTCATTAACCTGCTTTTAAAAAGCTATCCCAAACACCCCATAAGTAAACTCGGGAACACACACACAACCATATAAGAAGGCCACAATAAAACAACAACAGCGATTCGATCCACAAACCCCAAATCTCCCACGATGAAGCTCATCAAACCCTCGATCTTCTTCGTAATCACCCTCTTGATTTCATCGAATCTCGCCTTCCAATCCGACGAACTCATCGCCGACGACGAAGAATTCGAAGGCGTCCGATCACCACCTCAGATCCAATCGCGTGCTCAGTCCTCTACGAGAAAGAGGTCCGCAGAGTCCGAATCGGACTCTAGAGTTCAGTTCGCTCTCGAACACGCCTTTGGAGACTCGTCGGAGTTCTCCGTCGCCGGCACCTTCACTGCTCGACTTAAGACCTCTCCTCATGGCGGACAGGTGTAATTTATGATTGTAATTTGGTTGTTGATGGTGAATTTGTGTTGATTGTTGTGTTGATTTGTTGAAAGTAGTACCTGAGTCTTATTTGCTGTGATATTTGCTGTGATTTTTGCTGCAATTTGCGTTGTTTGTTTTCTATGAGGTTTAAAGTATGCACGTTAATTTGGAAGTTGAGTATGGTTTGCTTGTTATTTGGTCCATGTACTCTCGTTTAGTTACTTCATAGTAAATAGGAAGTGGATATTGGTAACTGTGTACACACAATGGAAAAGTGTTGTAGAAATGGTTTTTGTGAAAGTGTAGGAAGGAAATGCGTCCATTGATGACTACAAATCAATGATGATTCGTTGAGAAAAAATGTAATCAGCATTCCCTTGTTTCCACCTGTTTTGAAATCTAGATATATTTAATAGATGCTGTTTTTTTTTCTATTAGAAAGTTATATGGCGAAATCCTGAATTTTATGCTCTTTAATTTGATAGCGTCTTGCTATGCTATTTTCTTTCTAAGAAATGTTTTTTTTTCTATTTTTTATTGTATGGTGGGGTTCGATACTCGTCTGAACTGTAATGCTGTAATGTAAACTGATGCACTAATCTAAAAGGGTGAATCAAACTCAAAATGCTGATGTAAGGGGGGTCAGGGTCATTCCCTTGTGACAGTCTCACTAGTCAGTTAGTGGGCAGGGCCAGGGGGTGTGAAGGGTCGTGCTTTTGTGTGGGGGTTGTACATCATTGGCTTGTTGAATTTTACAAATACGGCTAGGACTTGTGAAGAGGGTGTCAGGGGCAATGGCCCGTCACGGTGGAGTGGTTGTGTGGGGGTGAGGTGATAGTGTGAGTGAGTCGACGTGGGATGAATAGGAAGAGGGTTATGTATTGATGGGGAGAGAGGTGAGAACATGGAAGACGAGAATGAGACACATGGTTATGGATGAGAGAGAAATCTGGTCTGTGGCTTAGAGGGAGATAGGAAATATATTTGACTTGCTTTTCCTTGAAGAAAAAACCGGAGGGTTGTTTAATTTTTAGTTTACGTTTTTTGTTTTAGGTAGTTAAAGATGCGGCTATTGAGTGATATATCTTTGGGCGCTCTCACTCAGACTGCCAAAATCTTACCTGATATCCAATTTTGACCATGGCATTCTTGTAATCTTATGCTACAATTCATTGTTTATACCTTTTTGTTAGCCATATAACAAGTTTTGCTCCCTGATATATTACAAAGTTTTAGTTTTGGAATCAGGGGATAATTTATGAGACATGACTAACACGCGTAGACTTAGGGGTTGTTTGACAGCCTCTTAATCAGCCTCTTAATGGTTCAGATGTCTGAATGGTTCAGATGTCTGAATGGTTCAGATGTCTGAATGGTTCAATACTTAATGGTTCAGACTGTTTGTTTCGCGAGCAAATGTCTGAATGGTTTAGACATTTGCCTTTGAATGGTTAAGCATTATACTAATGCTGAATGGTTAAGAGGTCTAATGCTGAATGATTAATACCTCTTATTTGAATTGGTCATACATTTGCCTTTGAATAGTTAAGCGATATACTAGCTCTTAATGGTTCAGACCTCTTAATGGTTCAACACTTAATGGTTCAGACTTCTTATTGGTTCAGCACTTAATCATTCAGATATTGCAAACAGTTACACACTTGTATAGTTGTATAAGATTAACTCCATTAATGAGTACTTATATCTTCTTGCCATTGAACCAGACTCTTACGAAGCTACGATTCTCAAGGAACGATCTTACTTCAACAGAGAAGGAGAAGTTTAAAGTGATTTTTCTTCAACATACCTTTTATCATTGTACTCATTTTGTTTATGCTTTGCTTTTTATGATTCAATTCTGTTTCTTGAAATATACTTCCTCAGACACTACTGGAAACTGATGACTACTACAGAATAAGGCTACCATCTGACGTGTTAAATGCTCCTGGGAGGGACTATGTTATGTCCTCAGTGAAGGCAGTAAGTTTGATAGTGGTCTTTTGCATCACTAAATACTGGTTTATTTATCTTAAATTTTTAACTTTGCCTCTATTTTTAGATTCTTAGCAGAAAGAAAGTAGTAAGTTACTCAACTATCAAAAATTTTCCACCCACAAAAACATTTTGTTTTCTATTTGATCTGATAATAAAATGTTCAAACAGTATAACATCATGTTCATGCACCATCTTTAAACATTTAAACCACATTAGAAGTCCATTTATATTTATCTAGAAACAGAAATAATATTGTTAATTGTTTATAAGTTGTAATTTCAAACGTATTTGTTGTACTATATAATATATGTTGATCATTGAGTTGCCTGGTTTCTATTTACTTCAGAGATGTCTCCCAAGGGATGGACTGGATGAGCATATTCTTATACAAATGGTAATTTTCCTTATTAGTTACTAGAAAGCAGTCATTCTGAAATTACATGTTCAAGATCTGCCTATATTTATAATGGTTAACATTGATATAGTTTGTTAGTAACTTAGTATGCGTTTCTTTAGTCTATAATTTGTAGCCCGCTTATCAATTATGCAAATTTGAATGATTTGTAAATGCATTCGAGTAATTTTTTTAGCCACCATAGAACTTAATTACATATAATAGCCGGCTGCTTTAACCCTTTTACCTATGAATAGTTGATTTAGGTTTTGTTTTATTTCAAACGACTCAATTTAATCTTTTAGCTAAAAGGAAAATGTGTCAAACAGGTTGAAAGTGGCCAAATTCTCTTTTTAATAGACACACCTCATGTATTGTTCTATCAAAGACTTGGATTATTAGTGTCATGTTATAGTTTATTTTTGTCTTAGTTAACACATTAAATTTTTGTATATTCTAGAAAATGGACAAAATGGTGTTTCTGGGTCAACCCAAGTTGATTCTATTGCCATACTAAAAATGACATGCTTCCACCTGAAAACTCATAACCCACCATTTTGCAACCTTTATTACATATTGTTAAGTTCAGGTTTCACACACACACACAAACAATCTCCTGCGAGTAAATAGTGAACACGACACACAAGATTTAGAGTGGTTCGGTCAATGTGACCTACGTCCACTTTGCTGCAACTAGGTATTTTATTAAACAGGTGCTCACCGAATTACAAGTACAATGATATCATTATATAGAGACTAATCTAGGGTTAGAAAACTTAATCCTAAGTTAGGCCCAAGCCCACATAGAATCCATTAGGGCCGGCTGCCACTAACGAGCCTACAACCCAACAGTTACGATAACAAATTTATGTTTATTGTATTTTTAAACCTGAAATAGCAATACACCCTACCAAAGTACCAAGTCAAAATCGCAAACCATGAGGCTATGAGCCTTAGTCGGGCCAAGCCGATTCCAAACTTCAACTTTTCACAAGCTCGGGCTTGAATTTGCTTAAATACGCGCTACCAGCTACACAGCATTGGGAAATAAAAGAAAAGCATATCTCACTTTGTATTGTCCCAACAAAATGAAATCTTTACACACAAAGAAACACAATCTTTTAAGGTA
>BJCO01363273.1:0-22121 GCA_018326465.1 Flaveria floridana
GGTGAGACTAGCTGGTGCACGGCTACCGTTGTTTGACCCAACCCATTCATCCACCAAATCCTTCCATTTTCTATAACAATTAAAACATATACAACAACATCAACAACAATCTACAGTACAACAATAAACTCTCCACTTCTCCACAACTATTAACTTCCAAAACTCTCCAAATTTGACAGACCTCACCAAGTGCTTCACCAATCTTCTTACTTCACCCGATGGATGCTTTCGAAGCTGATTAACATGCCTTCCTATATCAGTTTCCTGAATCAACCATCATAAATTACCACACCTTCACCAAAAAATTCAAACAACACAGACAATTGTCATCTACCTTAAGGCCTGCGAAAGTCAAATCCATATCAGCAAGCGTTTGAAGCAACTCAACAACAGCATCATCACTCTACACCACAACATAACATCATCACTCAACTAGCAATATATATTCAATTCAACTCAATCACAATTTACAACTTATACCTGGTGTGGATCTTCAAGTTGTTCTTTGATTCTCAAAACTTTCGTCTGCTCATCATCAAACAACCCTCCGTACGGATCCGGATCATCATCTTCATCCTCCCGATGAACCGACTGCGGAGTCAACGGCGAATCACGACAATCATCGTTATCGTTCACCTCCTTCGGCAGCTCTTCGATCACATTCACATCGCAATTGCTGCACTGATTCGCGTACAACCGCTCCACAATTCCGTCTCTCCGACGCTTCAGCTCTCCGGCGTAATCCGTTGAAGCTAGGGTTACGGCCGCATCGATGATTTCCCAAACATCAACCCTAGAATTTGACAAAATCGATCTGAATTCATCTAAATCCATCAGATAATGAAACAAAACACTAATTGAACGTCGATCTCAACGTAAAACGATGAGATCTATAAATGAATCGAACGCGTGAACATCATATCATCAGTCCAGTATAACAACTGGATGAAATTAGGTAGATGATGATGATGAACAGACCGATATTTGTGTGTGTAAATTGCTAGAGGATTGAATTTGAGTGTGTGATTTTGTTAAAGTAATAATAATAATTTTGTGTTTTGTGTGGGTTCATCATGTTTGATGGGAAGATGGAGTGATAATAAAAATTGATTTGAAGAAGTTGTTAGGGTGATGGCTCATGTTAACATGTTATTGTTATCACCATTCATGTGGCATTTACTTCACGAGGGATTTACCTAAATTAGGAACATTTATGTTTGTTCTTTTGTTCATTTTGGTGATATCTTTGTGTTAAGGTTAAGTTGAATGTATTAATTCGTGGTATTTTTTTTATTCATTTTAGCTATTTGGGCACCAAACTCAAATATTTATATATTTTTATTCGTTTTATATACGTCATTAAAATTTTTCCAATTAACTATTTGGATTCAGAGAAACCTAAGTACATCAATGTCAAAGCGTCAAAGAGTTCTTTGGTTGTTTTGCAGTCTTCAAAGCCTACCATCATGGATGGCTGTGAGCAGCACAGTCATTGCTTTGTTGTCGATGTCCATTCTTTTAAAGTCTTCATCGAAGTAGTATTTAACAGCCTTTTCAATTATGGCACCATTACCAGTTAGTGATGCCACCTTTGGCTTGTATGAACCATGAGTGACAGACCTCCACATCTGGTGTTTTGATATTTGATGAAAACTTCAATACGTTGACACCAGTTCCTAAAATTATCAGGAGTAATAATAGGATCCTTAGTCATGGTTCCCATCTCAGTCTTAGAGTATTTCTAGTTGATGACCATTTTGGTATAGTGAGTGAGTATGAAGAAACAAGGGTGATTTGGAATGGTTAGATCTCATGATCAAGAGCCTAAGAAACTTTAATACCAATTGCAGGATCGGTGTTTGTCTATCAACACAATATTTTCCTCATAAACTCACTAAGTCCCACTCGTTTGATGATACAAAATCTCTAGCTAACGTCGTGTTTGATTTCGGCTGACCGGCTGACTCGGTCAGCAGGTCAGCCTGTTTGTTTTGTAAAAATGGTGCTGCTGACCGAGTCACCCGGGCTAACCACCCTTTGTTTTGTGGCTGACCCGGTCCTTGTTTTTGGAGGTGCTAATCGAGTCAAGTGATGGCTGACCACCCTTTGTTTTGTGGCTGACCCGGTCCTTATTTTTGGAGGTGCTGATCGAGTCAAGTGATGGATGACCCGACCCTCCTTGCAAACAGCTCCTAAGTTGATAATAATATACTAAAAGGCTGTTTGATTACTGCTGACTGAGTATGATATGACTGAGTCAGAAGCTGACCCAGTTAGAAGTTTTGATTGAGTCTGCATCTGACTGAAACTTAGCTATTTGATTTAGTATCTGACTGACTCTGCTGAATGAGAAAAATAACCATATTGCCCCGTTTTTCTGACAAGTTTGAATTTAACTGTTGTTTTATCAATAAAAATTGCCAAATCTATAAAAATAACATAATAAATTAAAATTTTAAATGTCATACAAAATATGTCAAGTCCGTTGACCTCACCATTCTCCTTTTTCACAACAAAGTCATGAGAGATGTCACACCCCGGGCCTAAGGAGGGTGGTACATCACAGATTAACAACATACATGGCAACGAAAACAAACCATCACAAGAGCGCACAAGGAGAGAAATGAAATGGCATTACATGATTAAAGTCAAACTGGGCTGTAACAGTCAAGCCCATCATACATAGTACAAATTCATTACAATAATGCAAGTGTTTTATCAACCATGATTCAAATTGTTCAAAGTGTTTAAAATTTAAGTAATGCCAAGGGTAGTCATATTTCTAGGTCATCTAAGTCCAGTTCTCCAATCAAGCCACTTTCATTAGGGATTACCTGAAACATGCTCAAAAAGATTTTGTGTCAACTAAAAAGTTGGTGAATTCAAGTGCTTAACGTTTAAAAACAAAAAAACTCTTCAAAGTCCATAAGTTAAATTTTAAAATAAATGTATCTCTGTTATGGGGTCACAATCAACCCTACACTCAGTCCTGGTTAGCCTCTTCTAAAGTTGTGTTTAACCGGTTAACCCTAAGGATAACTGAGCCTCAAACAGTGCACCATACCTGCTGGATGGTTCACCATAGTATCTTATAAAACCTGTTACATGACACAAACGATCCCTCAGGATATCAGTGGGGTACCCTTCCTACCCGGAAGGCCCTATGTGTGGGGGATTCCCCAAGTAGATCTACCCATATAGGACAAACGGTTCACACAAGAACTAATGATTGTGATACATTTAAGAGCAGGTTCAGACAATATCCACAACATACAAGTATCATACTATAGCATAATAGTAAATTTTAGTTTCAACACAGCATGTTTCATCCCAAATCAATAGTAAAAAGGAAACACTAGAACTCACCTTTGGTTTCAAGCAACGGGTCTTCGTGTACAGAAAATATTTCATCCCAAATCAATAGCAACTAGACATCCGAATATGCTTTAATTTAAGTTTTCACCTATTTCTTGACTCAATGTCACTAACTTACTAAAATATTTTGTTCTTAATGGATTTTAGATCTCTTTTATTATTTTTAGGATTTTACCCAAAATTACCCGATTAAGTCCCGCTTTTAACGTTTAACTCCATTTAATCATTAGTTTAACCCCAAATATCATCAAATTGAACCATTTTGCCTATTATTTTTATATTAGAACATGGAATTATTTTTAATATAGCAATCTCCTTTATTTTTTTATTTTTGAGTGATTTTCACCTTTTTGGGGTCTCAAAACAAGTCCATTATGTGTCATAGCTCCTTTTTTTATACTTCCAGACATATTATAAAATTAGAACATTTAAAATAATCTAAAACTATTGAAAATACATCAAAATTCTCGGACCTAACATGTATCATATATATGTTGCATTTACTTGATGATTTACACCATTTGCACTTGTGTAAATCCTATAAATCATACCCAAACATCACCTAATCACTTTTGTAGCTTTCAAATAAGATTATTAAGGTGTCATAAGTTGTTTTTGAGCAGGTTTTGTAACATGGTTGGGTGTATTTTCAAACATGTACATAAATGGTGTTATTTTATGTAAAAAGCGGGGTTTCTAGATATTAACTTGTGTTCTAATCAAATGTTTACCAACTTATTATGATGTATACCTTTTATGATGTTCTCTCCAAGAACAGGGTTTTAGGCCACAAGTTTCTATCACAACAAGGAAAGAAGTGTTTTTGATGGTTTATCGAACTAAAACACTAGGAAACAACTTGATTCGGGTGTGTTGATGCTTACCCTTGGAATGAACCATGAGTTTGAGGGATTAGAAGAGCTTGAAATGATGGTGAATCTTGAACAAGGGCTGGAGCACCTTGGTCCTACAAGATTCGTGCTTGATGACCCTCCAAGCGTTGATTTCTTGCTTGGATTGAGCTTGAATGATGATGAAATGTTGATGTTCTTCAAGATTTGGCTGAAATATGGAGTTGTATGTGTGTGTTTCGGTGGTGGAGGCTGAGAAAAATAAGAGAGAGGTGAGGGAGTTGGAATGGGGTCAAAGGTTGCATGTATGGGTAGTGGTGGAGAGATTGTGTGTGGTTGTGGTTGTGTAAGTGGGAAAGAGAGGGAGGGATTGGGTGGTGAGGGGGCGGCCGTGGATGGTGGTAATGGATTTTTTTTGTAAACTAATATAAGTAGTGTAGTTTTGTTGTGTAGTGTAGTATTTTAGGTGATAGTTTCTAGTTAAGTGTTTCTAGGTTTTGATGTGTATGTATTGAATTAATTCATGAATTATTTATGTGTACACAAGATTAATTGTGTTGAATTTAATTCTAACAGTTTCGTGTTAAGTTTTAAATTTTAGAACATTAAATTATCTTATTTTAAGGCAAAACCTAACATAGCATCTAGGAAATTAAACACATAATAATAATCACCGAAAGAAAACAAATAGTAATAATAACAATATTACTGATATTAATAATAGTAGCAATAATTGTTGGAGGTCAAAGTTTAGAATGTTGACCTCGGGGTCGGTTGTTACATTCTCCCACCATTTAGAAAATTTCATCCCGAAATTTAGCTTTGATTAAGTTTCCAAACGGATGGGCTTGAAAAGGAATGGCTATTCCCTTCTCATCTCGTCTTCATGCTCCCAAGTGAATTCAGGTCCTCGTTTGGAGTTCCACCTTACCTTCACTTTGGGTATACGGCTTCGCCTAAGCTTTTGACCAGTCGATCGGTAATATCTATGGACTCCTCAACAAAGTTTAACTTTTTATTGATTCTAGCTTCCTTCATGGGCAACTCTAAGGTTTTTTCTACCAAGCACTTCTTTAGATTTGACACATGAGAAGTGTCATGTATGTAGCTCAGCTCTTGAGGTAACCCGAGCTGGTATCCTACCGGGACAATTTTTGCTAGTATTTCTTGGGCTTAGCTTGGGCTTAGCTTGCCCTTATTGCCGAATCTCATAGCTCCTTTCCATGGTGCGACCATTAACATTACTTTATCGCCTACTTGGAACTCTAGGGGCTTCTGTCTCCTGTCGGCATACTTCTTTTGTCAATCCCTGGCTGTTCTTAGACGTTCCTTTATCTCGACTAGCTATCACCAACCTTGTTCCAACTTAAAGGAGACTGACATTTTCTACCGTGTAGGGCTTCGTAAGGGGCTACTTTAATGCTTATGCGGTAGCTATTGTTGTAAGAGAACTCCACTAAGGGAAGGTGATTGTCCCAGCTTCTACCGAAGTCAATCACACAAGCTCTTAACATGTCTTTCAGGGTCTGAATGGTTCTCTCGCTTTGCCCGCCGGTTTGAGGGTGATATGCGGTGCCCAAAGCCTGTTGGAGAGATCTCCAAAATCACGATGTGAAGCGACTATCACGGTCTGAGATGATCGAGAGTGGTATTCCATGCCGAGTTACTACTTCATTAATGTACAGTTGAGCTAACTTTGACAGATTGTAGTCCTCTCAAATTGGTAAGAGTGGGATGACTTGGTAAGCCTATCTACAATTACCCATATAGCATCATGGCCGCGAGACGTCCTTGGTAACTTCGTGACAAAATCTATTATGATGTTATCCCATTTCCATTCCGGGATCTTGGGTTGCTGTAGGGTTCCTGACGGTTTCTGGTTCTCAGCTTTTACCATGGCACATGTCAAACATTTTCCTATGTAGGTGGCAATTGATCTTTTAATTTCAAGCCACCAAAATAAAGACTTAATATCTTGATATATCTTGTCTCTTCCCGGGTGAATGGAGAATTTAGATTTGTGGGCTTCATCTAGAATCACCTGTCTAGGTCCTCCATTCTTTGCTACCCAGGTTCTATCTTCATACTTGTATAATTCATAATTGCTTATTACTAAACGCTTCTCCATTCCTGTTAACAACTCATCAGCCAGTTTTTCCACTGTTAGAGCTTCCTCTTGTGCCTCTTTTAGTCTAATGACAAGGCTAGTGTACACGCTCATCCTTAAGACGCATACACAAAGAGGCTTTTCCCTTTCCTTTATGCTCAGGGTATCTGCCACTACATTTACCTTTCCTGGGTGGTAGAGGATCTCACATTCATAATCGCTTAGTAATTATACCCATCTCCTTTGGCACATGTTCAACATCTTCTGATCTAGGATGTGCTGCAGGCTTTTGTGATACGTGTAAATAACACAATCAGTACCATAGACGTTGTGTCTCCACATTCTAAAGAGCAAATACTATGACACCCAACTCCAGATCGTGTGTTGTGTAATTCCTTTCATGCTCGTTCAACAACCTGGACGCATAAGTGATCACCTTTTCCCGCTGTATTAGCACACATCCAAATTCTTGACGCGAGGCGTCATAATAGACTACAAAGTCCCCAGTTCCCTATGATAGGGCAAGGAAAGGTGCGCTGCACAGTTTTCCCTTTAATAGATTAAAGGTTTCATCTTGTGCCTTTCCCCACTCATAAGTTGTATCCTTCTTGGTTAAAGCAGTAAGTGATTGTATAGTTCGAGAGAAATCTTTGATAAACCTCCTGTAGTAACCAGCCAAACCAAGAAATTGTCTGATCTATGTAGGAGTTTCTGGAATCTTCTAGTCCTTGATAGGCGATGAGTCCTTATTTCCCCTTCAAAGTCAATCTCAGGTTCAATAGGGACCATAGGTTAACCAACTTCTTTCTCAGTGATAGGTGGTGCATTCAACCTTTGAAGCTCTTCAGCTCTAAAGTAGGCCATGACTACATCAGGTGAGGGTTGTTCAAGTGAGGAGCTTATGAGATACGTTGTTAAGAATCTATGAAGATCAATAAGCATCCTAGGGTCCACTTGAATGGATATGGGAGGTGGCTGAGGAAAGATGGTTGTAGAGTATTATTTTATGGGATAGATTGAAGATGGAGTTGAAATGGCCAGGGTAGGTTCCTCATGACTTTGTCTCTATACATTCTCTCCCTTTTTGGTAACATCATAATGAGAAGTAGATGAGCTAGAAGAAGAACTTAAAGAGGCCTGAACAGGTACATGCCTAACAGACTTCTTAATCTGTGTCTTAGCTAGTTTGGCCTTTAGATTTTCAATTTTAAGTTGCTGAGTGACAGATCTATTCTTTAAAGTTTTAACCTTAAGTTCAAGGTTTGAAACTTTAGAAAGCAGGTACTGAATAGTGAGTTGGAGTCTTCCCTCATCTTCTTTAGAAGAATCACGGGGAGATGCGTAACATACCTAGTATGTTCATCTTCATCACCAGATGTGGTTTCTTGGCACCCTGGTTTCCCTTACATGCTGATATCTCTTTTAGAGATATCAAAAGGTAAGGTTGTCATGGAATCAATCTCAGTTATATTACCATTGTCCTTAGAGGTCAATGAGACACTCTGAGTAGTGGCAGCTGAACCTACATGAGTCCCCTCCACACCTGTGGGACTCACCTCAGTTTAGCTTAACTGATATGGGCCAGAAATTAGAGGTTCCTAAGGCTCAGTTGATCTAGAGAGTGGTGTGGTAGATCAACATCATGGCCCTGATGGAACATGAGATCCTCATCATATTGGGTTAATAGGTCAGTAAATGATATGGAAGTTATACCTAACGACCCGGGACCTTGGTCAACATTTAATGGCATTGAGCCAATGATGTGGGTGTTCTTTTTTGGCTACTCAGGGGAGTGTTGGAACTCACCCTGGGGGTTTGAGGCTTGGGCTATGGGCACATCAGGTTGAGACTGAGGAGACTCAACACTGATATTGAGGTCAATTATGGAGGATGGTTGGACCTCTGGCTGAGCGGGAGCCCTTTGTTCCACTCTAGCCTTTTTAGTTTGAACAAAGGGGACTTTTTCAATAAGAGTAGATTGAACAAGGGTTTGTTTGGGTCATCTTTGGTGCGTGACCTTTATAGGCTGGGTAGAAGTAATTGATAATGATGTGATGGTGTCTGGTGTGGGTTCATCACCTGGTAGGTTTACAGGGTTGTCACTAGGAGCCATTGGCTCAAGCATACATAGAAGGATGTTAGTGAATCTTCCAGTAAAGTTGGTGGATATCTTTTTCAGCATCTTGAATATACCCGGCCTCATTTGGGGAACAATTAAAACATCTGCATATTATAGCTTATCCTAATCTAACTCACCATTGATTATGTGCTGGATATACCTGGGATACATGTAAAATGTGTTCCTACTGAGATTACCTCTCAAGTTATCTAGAGTAGTTGAATCTGAGGCCTTTTAACAACCCATGGACTAGGAAGCCCAGATCATATGGGATTTGATCCCATCCCCCTAACTTGTTGGGCAAGCTATGCAGGATGACGTGTAGCAAGAAATTCCAGTTGTAGGAGAAGTTAAACTTGTAGACGGTTATTTTCTTATGTCTCCTCCATATCCCATTTGGGTATAGGTGTCTTCAAAATATGGTTTAGGAAACTCAGTGGGGTGTCTGCATCATAAAGCTCCAGATGCTCCCTTATAGTGGTTTCACTAATGGTATCTCCTGTTCGCTTACTCTTGAATGGATAACCCTTTGACCGTTGAGCATTTTGTTTTGACCATTTGCCCAAAAATCGGCCATATGGTTTGAGTAGATGGTGGGGTTAACGGTAATAGCAATGAAGTATGCTTATTGTTTTAGGAATTGGATAATTAGGGCAAAATTAACATCCCTGTTAGAGTTAAGGATGGCGACTTGATTATGCTAGGGATTCAATGCCATTTTTTTGGTGAAGATTCAGTTTGAAAGAGTTTGAGGGTTGTAATTTGAGAGTATTGAGTAAGATAATGGAAATTTTAGAGCTTTTAGAGTGGTAAAGAAGTAAAGAAAAAATGTTAGAAATATTTAAACGATGGTTAAAAAAGCCAAACCGACAAGGTGAAAGGACACTTTGGGTTTTCGATTTGACAGAGGCGGTAAGAAAGACCTTTTAAAATATTCCGACAATCATCAATAAAATCTTACTTTTTGCAAAGTGGGGCACAAAGATTTCCGTTACACAGTAAAGTTTTCTTTCAAGAGTAAAATTGCTTCTGAGAGAACACTTGTTTTTCTTTTTCCTGATTGCCTTCCGAAGCAAAGTATATCTTGAAGACAGATTTGCTTTCGAGAGTAAAGTGTTCTTCCGAGTGAAGAAGTTAGTAGCCTTCGGAAGGAAATTTGATCTTTGATCAAAAAATCTTCCTAGGCTAAAAACTCTTCGGAAGAAAATACTTGTGCAGTGAAATTTGCCTTTGGAAGATAAATAAAGATCTCTTTTGAGGGTAAAATTCTCTTCGAAAGAAGTTATACTTATAAAATTTTGAAGAAAAACTTTTGTTACAGGACTTAGATTGTAAATAGACAATTGAGATAAAACATATTTTCACAAGTATTTCACAAGAGATTGATTAGTCAACATTAGTCATCCCAATAGTCATAATTAAATACTTTAATCATTGTTTATCAAAGGCTTTGGTGAACAAATTAGCATAATATTCATTTGAATCAACTTTTACTAGTTTGATCAAGTTTTTCTTATTTATATCTCGAATGAAATGATACCTGATGTAAATATGTTTTGTCTTGAAGTGCTTGATTGGATTTTCAGTGATGGAAATAGCACTCTTTTTGTGTATGTGGATCAGAGTCTCCATGAATTTGAAACCATAGTTTAACATCTGATTCTGAATCCACAGCAGTTGAGCACATCAGCTTGCAGCAACAATGTATTCAGCTTCAGGAATTGATGTAAAGACATATGATTGCTTCTTGCATTGCCAAAAGATGATCCTTCCACCAAAAAATTGACATCCTCCTGATGTGGATTTCTTGTTAATATTGCAACCACCATAATCACTATCAGTATATCCATGAAGGTTGAAATCCTTGTTTTTAGGATACCAAAGGCCTAGTTTGGAGCCCTTTTAAGGTATCTAAGGATTCTCTTGACAACAATTAGGTAAGACACCTTAGGAGAAGCTTGATATCTTAAACAGATACAGGTTGCAAACATGATATCAGGTCTATTTACAGTAAGATACATTAGAGATCCAATGATTGACCTGTACTGATATTGATCAGTATCCTCCCTTTCAGAATCAGGGCAAAGATTGTGATTTTTTTATATTAGTGTCTTGACTGGTTTACAATCTTTTTATCTCAAATCTTTCTAAGATGTTTTTGACATACTTAGACTGACTGATGAAAAACCCTCCATTCATCTGCTTCACTTGAATTCCAAGGAAGAAATCTATCTTTCTCATGGAACTCATCTCAAACTTCCTCTTCATGATTCTCTTAAAGTATTTGCACATTTGGTCATTTGAAAAACCAAATATGATGTCGTCAATATAGACTTGTACTAGCAACATATCATTCCCAGACTTCTTTATGAACAATGTTTTATCTATGGTGCCACTGGTGTAGCCATTTTTCAGGAGAAACTGAGATAGTGTCTCATACCACATCCTAAGTGCTTGGTGCAGCCCATAAAGAGCTTTATCCAGTTTGCACATATAGTTGGGGTGCTATGGATCTTCAAATCTAGGTGGCCGACACATAGATTTCTTTGTAGATATCCCCATATAGAAATGCACATTTGACATCAAGTTGATAGACTATGAAGTTCTTGGATGATGCAAAAGCTAGAAAGGTTCTCACAACCTTAAGTCTTGCAATACGTGCAAGGACATTAGTGTAATCTATCCCTTCCTCTTGTGTGTATCCTTGAACAATAAGTCTGGCCTTGTTCTTGATGATCAAGCCTCTATCATCTCTTTTATTTCTAAACACCCACTTCGTGCCAATAGGGAATCGACCAGGTGACAATGGACATAAGTTCCACACCTTTTGTCTCTTGAATTGAAGCAACTCCTCTTGCATTGCTTCAACCTAATTGTTGTCCTTGAGAGCTTCTTCCACCTTTTTGGGTTCTATTTGGGAGAGAATTTTTTAGTACAAGCAGACATTCCCATTATGGGTCTGACTTCTTGTTCTCACACCTTTGGAGACATTCCCAATGATGTTTTTAGTTGGATGAGTGTTGTGAATCCTAAGTCTTGGAATTACAATTTGTTGCATAGATAGATCCAAGTTTGAAATATTTTGCTCTAGATTGTGAACATTGGTTCTAGCTGATGTCTCACACTTATTCAATGAGGACTGATTGAATGAATGAGTGATAATGTCAATGGTGTTTTGCTATGAAGCAGCATTAACAGTTGCATGTTCCTCCAGATTACTATCTTCATCAGTTTGGTGTTGAGAGTTAGAGTTGTCAGCTAATGAGTACCGAGGCTCAACCGACTGACAACTTGTTGAAGCTCCACTGTTTCCTGTGATGTTTAAGCTTTCAGGATTAGCAATAGTAAGAGCTTTCTCTTCATGTCTTCTTGGAGAAATTGGAATAGATATGGGTAACTTAGATAGATGATCATCAGAGGAGTCATTTTGAGTTCTTGTTCCAACTGAAACATTCTCACAAGATGGTTTAGAATAGTTAGGAAACAATTCTAAGTCAAAGATATAGTCAGGGCTATTCTCCTTAACACAAGGACTATGCACATTTACAACAATGTTGGATGATTTCTCAAATTATTGATTCTTAATATTGTATACTCTATAGGGTATAGAGCTTGATGAATATCCAACAAAGATAGCATCATCTGACTTTTCAGCAAATTTTACTAAATTATTTTTTATGTTAAGTATGGTACTCCTGCTGTCAAAGGACCTTACAAAGCTAATGAACGGTGGCCTCTTGTTCCATAGCTCAATATGAGTTTTTCCATGGGGCTTGACAATGAGAACTATGTTCTGCACATAACATGCAGTGCTGATTGCCTCTATCTAAAAAGTTAGAGACAACTTTTAATCAGCTAACATGGTTCTTATAGCCTTAATAAGTGTCATGTTCCTCCTCTCAGCAACACCATTCTGTTAAGGAGTTCTAGTGGCACTGTATTGTCTGGTAATCCTTTTTAAGTTACAGAATGAGTCAAGAACTTGATTTTTAAACTCAATCCCTTGATCTCTTCTAATAGTTTTTACCTTATGATCAGTTTGATTTTCTATTTAAAGAATAAAAGATTTTAAGGTTTCAGCTGTTTTATTTTTAGTTCTTAAAAAGAATAACCAAGTGAATCTTGTAAAATCATCTACTATCACAAGTCAATATGATTTCCTTCTAATGCTCATTATACTTGTAGGAGCAAATAGATCCATGTGCAATAACTGTAATGGAGTAGTGATGGAATTAACTTATTTGGATTTATGGGATGCCTTATGTTGTTTCCATTTGAGACAAGCAACACAGTTGATTTACAGAAAAACTCATTTTTAGGCACACCATGTACCAAGTTATTTTTAACCAGTTTATTCATGGTTTTAAAATTAACATGACACATTCTTTTATGACAAAGAGTTGACTCATCACTCTTAGCTTTGGAATGAAAGCATGATACTTCACCCAGTGGGAAAGCATTGTTCATATTTAGCTTGTACATATCCCCTCTCCTAGGAGATCTAAGAAGTACTAATTCCTGAGGAATTGTCATCCTGGGTTTCAGGATTATGCATTCATGTTCTGTGAAGAGCATTTGGTGGTTTTGATCATAGAACTAAGAAACACTCAAAAGATTGTGTTCAAGCTGTTTGATAAAGTTTACTTTGTCCACTTTTACCTTACCATTGGATACACTACCTCTACCAGAAATGTATCCTCCGGTTTCACCTTCAAATTGGATAGGGCCTCCATTAAAATGTTGAAATTGTTGTAGGATAGATATGTTCCATGTCATGTGTTTTGAGCATCCACTATCTATAATCCAAATGTTTCCATTCTTATCATGTGGATGTCCCTGCACAAAAGGTGAAATGATTAGTTACTATTGGAAGCCCAGACCTTATTGGTCTTGGGCTTTTATAATGTAGATGATATAATTGAAACAAAATATATGTATAGGGGTTCAATTATGGTTTGTGAAGAAAAGGCTTGAGTTGCAACATCTTGTTTGATCTTCCATTTCATCTTGTGATTGATCAGTGTAGATGAGCCTGAGGAGGTGTGAGCGGCTGAAAACCATTTATAAATAAAAAAACCATTTATGAGTTGATCCAATGAAAACCATTTATAAATAAAAACCAAGAAAACCAAATCTTAACCATTAAACAAGTTGATCAATGATCATAAATTAAAATAAATTTTTTGTAAATTTTGTTTAATTAAAACTTACCTAATTAAGTGGAAAGGATATAATAGGAAAATCATATTTGTTATCGTAACTTTCAATAATCAATTACTATTAAATCTCCTAAAAATTTTCTCTCTCTCCAAATCCTCGAATATCTCTCCTAATCTTCTAATTTTTTAAACAAAACACATAGTATTAAGTATTTTTGAAAATTAAAGGATAGTTAACAAATGGATAGCTGGTACCGGTCCGAGCATATAGGTAAATTTTTGTTCATTTAATAGTGCACTTAAAGTTTGCTTATATACTAAATAAGGTTTGGTACATATATATAAGCATATATGGTGTAGTTTTATTTTATGGTTCTGATTACTAAGAAACAGAACATGTCATGTTACGTATATGCATGTTCCGTACAGGTAAGCAACAAAAATGTACACTACACGCATGATGAACAAAGTGTTACGATGTATAATAACTAAGAAAAAATATTAAGAAAAAGAAGCGATCCAATTAAATATTCAGTGTTTCTATGTAAATGTAACAGTACGTATACGTAACACTTAGTGTTGTCCTTCATCAAAAAAAGAATGCACGTACATATATGTAAATCATCATCAGCGTTCTTCAAAGCTTCATTATGATGATCGTCTTTATCATCTAGTTCATCAAGGTATGATTGTTCATCATCATAGTGTGTCTTTTGTTCTAGCAGGAGTCATTCATCATCATCGTTGTTGTCGTCGTCCATTTTTTCACTTATCTTCCAAAGCATAATCATCATCGTCATCATCAGTTATCTAATTACGTATGCGTAAGGTGTATCCAATTCTTCTTCTTCATTCGTTTTATGTTGATTATCAATGAAGACGATGAATACTATTCAAGAAATAAAATTACTTGAATAAATCACAATCAATCTATAGTAAAATAACAAAAAGACATAAAATTTATGAAACAAAGCATCTTTCAAAAATGATTTGTTTCAATAAATTTTATAATCATTTAAACAAATCACGAAAAAGAGGAATTAATTTCTTAAAACACTAGTTAGACGAACCGTGTAAACATCGGAATCTTCGAAAATTCTTGATATCCTTACACTATATCATCGATAAATTCGATTGAACTTGATGAGAAAAAATCAATGAGTTACCTGCTTGGATGCTTAAATTAAATAAACTTTTTTATGCATGATTATGGGCGATAAAGGTGCTTGGTAGTAGATTTCTTTCGTTGATTTTATTCAACTAGCAGGTTGCATTTTTAATTTTAACTCATCGCCTACATAGAAACTTCATAATCTTATGGAGATAAAATCATAGTTTGATAATAGCTTTCAAGTTGTGCTTTTAGAAAGACAAATTAAGATCTAGTTACTTAACAACGAGTAAATTAATGTGTGAATCAAGAATTCAAAAAGTTATTAGATAACTACCAAATTTAAATGGTGTTAGAATTACAAAATTAGCATTCTAATTAAAAAATAAAAATTTAAGACAAAACATTTGATTGGTTGAATATCGTTTTCTTAGTTTTCAATTAAAAGTGTGATTTTCATTTTATCTCTCCCATATATATATACACACATATATATATACATATATATATATATACACACATACATATACATATATATACATATATATACACATATATATACATATATACACACATATATACATACATACACGCACACACACACACACGTGCACGCATATACGCGCGCGCTACGCTGCGCTGCGCCCGCCCGCCCGCTCGCCCGCCCGCACGCACACACACATATATATGTACAGATACATAGATACACATATATATAGATACACATATAGATGCACATATAGATACATACATATATATACATACATATATATACATACACATACGTGTATGCGCACACGTGCAGGCGCACACGTGCAGGCGCACACGTGCAGGCGCACACGTGCAGGCGCACACGTGCAGGCGCACACGTGCAGGCGCACACGTGCAGGCGCACACGTGCATGCGCACACGTGCATGCGCACACGTGCATGCGCACACGTATATATATAGACGTGTATATATATATATGTATTTATATATATATGTATATATATATTAGCCTCGTGTTTAAATTAAACATACCTTATGTTAGTTAAATAGATGGACGGATGATGAATCATTGCTTTAAATTCCTAATTTTACCACATAGAGTATTGTTATGGGTGAATTTTATGTTCCGGTATCCCGGATCCTAAGTTAATTCGGTATCCTGGATTCTATTGTCACTAAACAATTGTTTTTTTTTATTCGACTTGTTCTCGCATGTGACTCAATATTACTCTGTCTAACCTGAATAATCGCTCTTTAGATGTTGAAAACGTGGAGAAGAAGACCTCTAACGGTCAAGAGTGAAGACTCCTCCATCCCGAGAATATCAGGAGTTAGTCTATTTTTAGTATAAATAGAGGTTAAGCGATTGATTTAGAATACACTACTCGCACTCATAGCTCTCACTATAACACCTAGAATCGATCAACTATAGCTCTTGAGTTGTACTTTTATCACAATCCATAAGAAGAACACGAGGTAGGCAACGTTTAGTCGCCTCTCGAGGTTTTATGCCAAAGATCTTCGAGGATAAAGGCTTTCCTCATAAATGAATGTCATTTCTCTATTCCTTTGATTATATTTCTTTTATAAATCATATAAGCACACCACCTCAAGTACTATTTTCTTTACAAAATTATATTGTAATTTTTAGTCAAAACAAGTACGGATCAAGGTTAAACGTATTAGGATCAAAGTAAGTGTGGTTGTAAACTTACTTGAGCTATTTATTCTCACACAATGGTCATCACTTATAAACTATTTCTTTGGTATTTCAGTTACCAAATCATCTTTAATTAATTTATTCATATTGTTAAAGTTTACACAATGGTCATCACTTATAAACTATTTTTTATACCAAAGGAAAGACTTATCACTATTGATTTAAGATAGAAAGCAAGAAACTTCTTCTAATTAGGAGGTTTTCTAAAAATCCATTTTGTACATGTTCTCTTTCCTAGGTCTCTGAGCAGCATATGCTCTTAATAAATGACTATCCCGGGATTGAGAATAATGCACTTATGCTCAGTGAATAGTATGTTATGTCTCTGGTCACAAAATTAAGATACACTCAAGATATTATATCCAAGCTATTTGATGAAGTTTACCTTCTTAATGCTTAGCTTACCATTGGTGACCTTACCCCTTCATGTGATGTAACCACCTGATTCACCTCCAAAAACAACTAATCCTCCATTAATTTTCTTGAAGTTTTGAATCAAAGAGCCGTTGTCTGTCATGTGCATTGAACAACCACTATCAATGATCCATATATTTCTTTTGGTGTTCAGCTGTGTATATTAAAAAAAGATGGTTAGTTACATTTGAAAACCTAAGTCTTGCTGGTTTTGGGCTCATTAAGATGAACTTAAGATAGTTCAACAGTTATTGGATAGGGTCATCTTTCAGTAACTCCTCTTCATCTTCATACTCTTCTTGGATAGGGTCAATTAGGGCCAGCTCATCTAGACTAGTTTAACACCTTGTAGATCTTACAGATAACAATTTGTGTGGAGAAAGCAACTTACTTGATCCCAGTCACTGATTGTTTTGATAACAAATCTTTGCATGCAAGTATGAAGATATGATATGCTTGAAGGTTTCCTATTCAAGAACACACTTTTCTGCCCTAGCTTTGCTAATCACAAGCTCAACTTGATATTCAGTTAACTTGTTAATGAGATCTTTGATTTGAGTCCTATAATTTATGTGCTTATGCTTAAGTGTAGAAATTGTTTTCTAAATCTTATGTTTTAAATTTATAGTCATTTTCTGCTCTTTTGAAATCAGCGTTTAAAATATTCAAATACTCAAGGTTATATCTCACTTCCAAGTTATAAGACGTATACATGTTTACTTTATTAATGCATTCAGGTGTATAGAGATGTTCTAATACATTGGCTTAATCATGGTCAACATCAGTGCTTGATTTGGAGAAACATCCTTTATATGAAAGCTCCAGTCAATGCATCCCTCTTCAACAACAACAACATGTTGTTTTGGTTAGCTTGCTTTCTCAGATCTGGGAGCTGTATTAGTGTAGTTAGACCTGGATTGTGCTTGGCCACCATTAATCCTTGGTGCCTTGCACTCCCTAGCAAAGTGTCCCACCAGATTACGGTTGTAACACTTCACTTTACTTTTATACAGTTCAAACTTTTCACTGGTTACATTGCTGGTAAACTTTCTTCCGGTTCTCTTGTAGAAATTCTTGACTCTATTAGTGAGAAGAACCATTTACTGGACTATCTCCATATACTGCAGGCATCTGGGTGGAACCAATCCAAGTTTTCAAGAGTGAAGAGAGTTTCCACAACTTTCATCAGAATACACAAAGGCTTAAGATGAGCTTGTTTCTTGTAATGTGCTTCATTGGATGTAACTCTCCCTTGTTGTCACCGCGAACGTGATGAAAGCATCCTTTCGTGAGTTGTCAGGGTAGTAGATGAGATGATGTTATGGTTCTCTACTATCCCTTTCAACCACATGGAGGGTTGAACTCTGTTGATTTCTGAAAGAACTGTTGGATGGATTCCGCATGTTCATCTCCATCTGGTAACCGCTCAGGATACCAGACATCTTCATGAGAGTAAGGGTCAGTTCTCTTAATGGCCACACAGTAGAGTGTCTATTGTTTAGGAAGAGAGAACATGAACTTAGTTATAATGTTATTATTCTCAAGTTTAACTCCAACATCTATCAGAGTATCTATAATCTCAACATATCTAAAGTATTATTGAGTTATAGTTTCAAAGTTTTATAGGTGAAATTCTTAAACTGCTACTTCATTAGATCCTTCTAATTCCTCAGATCCTTCATACATATGGTTCAGTGTATCTTATAGCTGTTTTGTAGTTTTGCACTTCTTGAAGCCTTTATAGATAGAGTTGGGAAGAGCAGTTTGTAGAGTGGTCATGGATTTCTGATCTATATCAATGTTCTTCTAATCTTTCTCATAATAGTCAGTCATTTCCTTTGGAATCATTCCACCATCAGCAGTAGCTAATGTGGCGCTTGGGATGTGAGGTCCTGAGGCAACAGATCTCCACATACTACTGTCTTAAGACTTTATGAAGTCTTCCATTCTTTGGCACCAAGTACCAAAGTCATCAGGAGTGACCAACAAATATTTGGTCATGGCTTTGCTGATCATAAGCTTAGCCTAGCGTTCAGTTTATGAGATCTTTGATTTGAATCTTGTAACTTGTGTACTCGTGCTTAAAAGTGGAAATTGTTTTCTCCAAATCTTGTATTTTAAGTTTATATTTTTTTTCTTCTTTTTTAAAATCAACTTTTAAAATATTCAAAAACTAAAGGTCAGATCTCAATTCTAAGTTATAACACCTATACATGTTTACTTTATTAATGCATTCAGATGTATAGAGATGTTCTAATACCTTTGCTTTATCATGATCAACCATCAGTGTTTGATTTGGATAAACATCATATACCTGAAAGCTCCAATCAAAGCCTACTTATTCAATAGCAACAATAGCTTGTTGTTTTGGTTGGCTTGCCATCTCAGATCTAGGAGATGCATCAGTGTAGTTAGGCATGGATTGTGCTTGGCCACCATTAGTCTTTGGTGCCTTGAACTCCCTAGCAAAGTGTCCCATCTGATTACAGTTGTAACACTCCACTTTGCTTTTATTCAGTCCAAACTTTTCACTGTTTACATTGCTGGGAAACTTTCTTCCGAATCACTTGTAAAACTTCTTATATCTATGAGTGAGAAAAGCCATTTGCTGGACTATCTTCATATACTCCAGGTCATCTGGATGGATACAATCCAACATTTTAAGAGTGAATAGAAAGTTGTCACAACTTTTGTTAGAAGACACAAAGACTTAAGATGAGCTTGCCTCCGGTCACCTAGATGGATACAATCCAACTTGTAAAGCATTCTTCCGCCGCAGTATCCTCAACGCGTGTACTATGCCGTGTGGTTGCCTATTCATATGGTAGAATGCTTCAGGACACGTAAGCTAGGACCACGAGCATGGACGATCGGGTCACGGATATCGCGGATCGGCTCACGCGTATGCAGGATATGATGGAATGGGTCATCTACCACATGATCACAGACTATGCGGCCTCAGGTACGCCATTAGTGTCACCACCACCCAGACGGTTAGGGCATGACAGTGCTAGCATCTCTCGCGCAAGTAGATCAGGTCAGGGCAGAGATGCTGACATTACGGGTTAGATAGATATTTTGTTTGTATAGTGTTTCTTTTTATATGTACAAACTAGTTGTATTTGTATATCAAGTTTTAGTTATAATACTTTTGTTGTATTTATGATGGCTTCTATATTTAGTTGTGTTTATTTAGTTGTCTGTATACAATGTTTGTAATTTGAATAATGTTAATTGTATATGTATGAACCAACTTGTTATGTAATTGTATATAACGTTTATGGTAATTTCTATATTCATTTTTATATACAAAGTCGTAACATCACAAAAACACAAACTCGTAATATGATAAGATAAAAACACAACCGATGTTTATGATAATGTCAATATTCGTTTTTATGGTTTTCGACGAGGCTAAGCGATGACGATCAAACATAAAAAAACACTCGTAATATGATAAAATAAAAATAAACACAAAACACAAACTCATATGCCATGATTATATTCAACCGTATGCTAAAATAAAAATAAACACAAACTAGTATGATTAAATAAATTAAATATTATACCTAATATGTCACGGTTTGGCCACACCGTGACATATACACCACCACTAAAACCCTAAAATCCAACTCTAAAAAAACACACTCCCACTTTCAATAATTAACCTAATCCCGAAGTGCAGAACATTCTCTGAAGCCTAACCGTCACGGTTAGGCTCAAGCGTGATGGTTAGTTTCTACACCTGGATTACACAAACCTGGTGATTGGATTCCACAAGCCTGGTGATTGGTTCCACTGGAAGTTGGGGCATATATGTTGTCTCATAAATTGAGCATGAACAAAAGTGTTCTACACTTGTAACCGACATGTATGACAAAAGCAAGATACTGCTAAGATGAAGACATTATGGATGGTGACTAGATAATTACCCTAATGTCTCACCATAATCAATACCTAATCATCAACTCTTTTCATTAGTAACCAACCAAGCTAAAGACCCATCAACATTAAGATTGCACTTATATAACCCTGTTAATATACTCACATTGCTGAGAAAGAGGATTGAAGCCTCAATTTTAATAAGAGCACTATATTAATCTTGCATGGCAACGTACCGATGTGGATGTTGTAAGTTAAGGGTAGGGGTTGAGATGACATGAAGGTTAAGTTTGTTGATTAGCTTGGTAATGCCTAGTTAGGCGCTCAAGTGACCATAGGATATGTCTAGTTGAAATGGCTCAAGTGACCATAGGAAGAGATGGTGACATGGATGGCTGAGGTAGGTTTTGATCAGAAACTAAAAACTGGTTTCTAAAGACGACGGTGGTGGTGGCATTGACTAACTTGACTCGTAGGCACATAGATCCAACAAAGAAGATATGTAAAGGCTTTAGAGAGAGTGTACACATGCAAGCTGATGGACGTTGCCTCCAACAATAAGAAACAGAGGAAGATTTAAAGCAAAGGGGCACGAATCCTTGTTAGCTCTTATACCATGAATGATTCTACATTTCTATTGGTCTTTGTAAAGTAATAAGAAAAACTAACAGTAATATAAAACCTTGATGGGTTGACCCTGATGTAAAATATCAAATAGTGAGCATCTAAACAAAGGACAATCTCTCTTGCACAAAAATAATCTCCACCAGAGAAGGTAAACATTAATATGTAGAACTCAGAAGAACAAAAGTTTACCCCATAGATTTGAATAGATTAAATGGGATAGTCATTTATCAATCCCAAATAAGCTATAACAAACTGATTAGAGAAACTTAATTAAACATTTTTGGTTACATAAGATCAGAAATGAAATTTATACACAAAACAATAATAATAAGCATGTATTATCAATAACAATAATGACAATAAATGCAATCTGGCATTTAAATCTATTGATGAGAAAATGTAACTCACTCGTAAAATAGAATAAAAACAAGGCTAGATTTTGACAAGCGGGAAAATCATCGATTGTGCCGGCCATGAAAGTTGCCTTTATTCTTGGCAATGAAACCATTTCTGGGCTTTGGTATCTCATGAATGTCCATCACTTGTATTGTCCTTTGCTTTTTGGCTTCAAAAAATAAATAAATAAGCATGGGGGTCAGTAAAAACATATCCCAGAAACCAAAAAGATTAATTCATTCCTTCTAACCATTTTGGGCTTCTTGGTAGTTCTCGTGAAGCCGCTTCCTCGCTGAAGCCAGTCTGTCGAGGTCAATGCTTTGCTCCTTGTTTGCTCGCTGCAAAAATCTTCAAGTTATAAGGAATTCA
>BJCO01363274.1:0-15560 GCA_018326465.1 Flaveria floridana
TATTATTATTATTATTATTATTATTATTATTATTATTATTATTATTATTATTATTATTATTACTACTACTGTTATTATTATTATTATTATAAAAGTATTTAGTTTATTATTCAAATAAGATAATACTTATTTATAAATTTATATGTTAATTTAAATATTAAAAAATATATAATATTTAAAGTAGTGAATTAAATAATATTATAATATTAAATAATGTATTAATTTCAAGAAGTTTATTAGTAAATGATAAATAATGTATTAATAATGTGTATTAAATAGTGTATTAATTAAAAGAGTTTATTAAACAATGATAAAAATAAAACTATTGCATAGATCACTTGTACTTTATGGTTAAAATATTGTATTAGACATCTTTGAGTAAATTTATTATCTTTTTCTACCAAAATATATTATATAGTAGTAAAGAAAATTAGTGATAAGTATCTTAAAATATATATTTTGTACTAAAACAAAATTAAAGCTTATGGTTCTCGAATATTAACTAGTGGTCGCCATCATGCATGCATGGTAATGGTCACGTGCAAGTAGTTAAATAGGAAAAAGAGCATATGAAAAAACTGAATAGCATAGGTTAAAACGGCTTTAATCAACTGTTTTCAGATGGTGAGGCTTAAATTGTAACAAAAGTCGATTTCACAAGTTTAATTGATGATAGCAATGGTTATGGAAACTATTGACGAGTCACCAAGTATGGATGGTCTGTGCTTCCAAATTTTACTACAAATTTTTAGTTACCATTTCAAAGCCTTACTGTTATTCTGTTTGGTATAAGATAAATGAATTATTATATTTCATTATAATATTTGATTATCATATGAGAATGAAATAAATTATTAAATTGTGTTATTTGTTAGGTATGAAAATATAATAGAATCGAGTACATAAAGGAATCATTGTTTTATGATAGTAACGACCAATGGTGGTGGTGGCAATTGGTGGGTGCCGGTGACGGTGGTTGGCGGTGGTGGTGGTGTCCGGCGGTTGGTGGTGGTGGTGGTGGTGTCCGGCGGTTGGTGGCGGTGGTGGTGGTCGGTGGTTGGCGGCGGTGGTGGGCAGAGGTGTTGGTGACGGTGGGGGTGGTCGTTGGTGGTGGTGGCTGATGTTTTTCTGTGGTAGTTACTAGTGGTGGTGGTGACTGACGGTGATTATATGCGATGGTGTTAGTGGTTGCCGGTGGTGGCGGGCGGCGACGGTGGTGGTGGCCAGTGGCGATCGATCTAGGTGGTTGGTGGTGATTGTTGTGGTTGTAGAATGAAAAAAGGGGGTAGTGGATGGAATGAATTTGAGGTAATGTAATCAGCTATGTAGTGGTTTATTTCATTATATTCATCGACCAAACATGTATTTTTTCATTCACGTTCAATGATTTATTCCATTTTGTCCATCATTTATGCGTACCAAACGCTACCTAATGGTTAATCTTTGTAATTTGATTTCTTCTTTTTTTTTTCTCTTCCTTTTTAATTTATTTGAATTTTGATCTTTCATGTTACTTCAAGTTTAATTCACATGTATATTTGCGTAGTTCATGTTTATTTTCTTTTTTAAACAAATCCTTTATACTGACACGATCCAAAGACGTCCACGATGGACCGGCCCAACAGAGTAGTCAGGAGGCCTGTGAGATTATTGGGCCAGGTATGTTGCATGTTTAGCAAGACTGGTCGTTCGAAACGTTGTATCTTTAAATTATTTATATTTCTGTTTTAATTAAAACATGGGGCTACAGTTTAAATTTGACATTTTCAACATGCCCATTCATATTTATGTAATTTTTAAACATATGCTACTTAATTTCACTACATTAAAATTTAAATAAATTTTATAAAATATTAGGGGTGTAAACGAGTTAAGCCGACTCGCAAACTACTCCGGTCCCTCCAATCAAGCTAAACTTAAACGAGCTCGAGCTCGAGCTTCAGATATCGATACTCGAGCTGTCTCACAAGCCAAAACAATCACTTTGTTTATATAATTTTTTATTTACATATTAAAATATATAACCATATATATATACATAAATAATGTTAATATATATATTTTTTATCAAAATAAATAACTAATATATATTATATTTCATATAAAAAGTATGATTATAAGGAAATATAAAAGTAGTTAAACAAAAATAAAATTTTAATAATTTAACAATAAACGGAACTGAGCCAGAGCTGAGCTCGAGCTTTAAAAATGAAACCATAAATGAGTCAAGTTCGAGCTTGAGTTTTCTAATGCCAAACGAGCCGAGCTTGAGCCTAAGCGAGCACGGGAACAGCTCGACTCGTTCATACACCTAAAAAAGTAGTTTCAACTTGTATATATATGTGTGTGTGTACATATTGTTTATAAAATGCTTGTTCTAAAGAATATAGATCGGAATATGTAGCAACTCCCAAAGAAACAAAGAGGAAAGACAAAGAATAGGTGAAATGGAGGTGGATGGGCACAAAAGAAAAGACTAAGAGCTCAAAAGTAGCCCCACCCCTAAGTGGTGTGGTGGTAGTGGTTTCGGTTTTCAACAGGGAGGTCAGGGGTTCGAACCTCACTAACAACAACTAACTTGGTATTGGTATTGAATGAAATTCACCTTTAAAAAAAAAAAGAGCTCAAAAGTTGTTGGGGTTCACATTGCTTTTGGTCTATATAATTCACTTGTAAACCCGTCACCTTGAGTTAGGTGCATAGTAGTTTTCTAACGACGAATTCACACGCTCGTTAAAATATCTTTATATCTATATAATTTGTCGATGATTAGACTTCAACCTCAATAATTTGAGGGGTTTATATGCCCTAAATCAACATCATTAGTTTTCAATATGCATTTAACACATGATAAATGTAAAAAAAAAAAAAAAAAGAAGAAGAAGAAGAAGAAGAAGAATCATGTGAATTGTGTAAGTACTTGTATCTAACGCGGATCAGATATAGTAAGATAGAGAGGATATGCCACGATTATATGATTACATAATCATCTCACGTATTACAATTGATACAAATACTACCATGTTCGATCTTGGAAACATTTACTTAATATTAGTTTTATATTTCACAGTGATTACCTATCTACAAAGGTTAATACCATAGAAACAGGTTAAGGAGAAGGATAATTAAGCATTTTTAGATTTATTATCGAAAATGATTTAATTCTAGTCGATTTAGTTATAATAAATTTGGATGATTATGTGGTTTGTGAATCATATATTTATTTTTTAGAAATTAATTTATTAAAAGTTTAGCTTTATTTTCAAACTTATTACTCGACATGTAATTCATATATATGAGATAAAAGTTTCGATAAAGTAATGGTCGTTACATATATACTATCATCTTTAGTTTTAGATATAGAGAGAACTTTATTAGCAGATGCGATGTCTTTATTTTTTTTAGGGAAAAAAAGCTAAAAAGAATATTCTAAAGAAAAATTAAATAAAGGCTCATTAAATAATGAAAATGGAATAAAGTGATTAAAATAAGCCTCAAAAGAACAAACATAAGAATGGAAAAAGATAATAATAAATAGAATAAAGGTTTTGGGTGATGTAAAACAATGTACAAGGGACAAACGATTAGTGGGATTTCCCTCACTCTCACCTTGCCCACTTCTATTTGTCTCTCTCTTTAAATTTGATCTATTTTTTATTTTATTATTACAAAATTTCAAAATTAATTTAATACATTGAAGAGTTTTTTTTTAATTTTATTTACGATAACCAAATCAAATAAGTTGGTCTAGTAGGTTAAAGTTGCAAGTGCTGGTATCATTGATTGGTTTCAAGTTAATAGCTTCAAAAAAAAATAAAGCTAAAGTAAAACAAATGGAATACCGTTGATGAATATCTTAGTTTGATGGTCGAGCAGTTGAAACGATGAACTTCAAGAGTTTAGCAGTTCGAAAATCAGTTTGGGTTTTAAGAAAAATTTTGTGATGATTTTCTTTGTAACATAAAATTGTATGCTTAGACAACCGTAAAGAATATAAAGTAATTGCATTCTAAATTTTACTAAGAGAGAATTATAAAAGAAATGTATTGCTTTATATGTTGATATTTGTTTAAATGGACAGTTTTTATTTTCTTAAAGAAAAGCGTTTAGAAACTAAAATACAAATTAAAATTTAATGATCTACCACTAATCCACTATGCTTATATTTCTCTTAATTTTCTTTCTTTTTAAAATCACATGTAAATTTATACACTCTGCGCTTGCTTTCTACAAAAATTTCACTTACAAGCAATATACTTTTTACATTTCACTTAGAATCATTATTGTAACTAAACCGAATGAAAATCAAGTATACATTTATGATGATAATACGAATGATATTGTCATTGTTGCAACATGTGAAAATAAAATTTTATATATAGTTAGAGTTGGACGCAAAAACACAATACACATACCTGAATCAAAATCCTTATTAACATTAATTTATATTTTGAGTTAATTTTAATTTTGCTTCCTAAGGTTTGACTAAAATAAATATTTTTTCTTCAAAAAATAAAAAAAAACAATTAACTTCAACAGTTTCATATGTTGTTTCAATTTCACTCCAAAAGTTTTATTATTTTGAATAAAGTTGAAACAACTAATGAAACTTGGACCGAAATTGAAACAGATTATGGAACTTTATGAGGTAATTGATGTTTTTAATATTTTGAATAAGAATGATTATTTTTAACAAACCTCGAGGAGTAAATTGAAACTTAACTCTTATATATATTTTTTTGACTCTTAAGAAATTTGAGTGCCATTGACCATTTGGCTCAAGGGCACTGGATAAAGCTTAACATCTTTAAGGTCATGAGTTCGATTATGACTCTGGAAGGTTTATCTCAATTTGTAAGTTTGTTCAAAAATGATGAAACTAGATGGTGTATCTAGGGCTGCAAACGAAGCGGAGGTTCAAGGAACACGGACAAGAAAACTTTGTTTGTTTGGTTAAACGAACGAACATGAACATAAACCGCATTTGTTCATTTATATTCCTGAATGTTCGATAATGTGTTCATTTATGTCCGTTAATGTTCGTTCGTGAACGTTCGATAATGTTTTCGTTTATGTTCTTAAGTTTTGTGCTAGCTATTTTTATGATAATTATATTAAATATTTTTGGATATTTATGTTAAATACTTATTTATTTTTAATAAATTTTATGTAATGTATATGATAGAAGTGCGGGTTGTGTTCTAAAATAAATATATGATCATTTATATTCGTTGTATTCAATAACTTTTTCATTGTATTCATTTGTTATTGTTTGTGTTTCTTTGTGTTTAGTAATTATTCATAAACAGTTTATAAACATGTTCATTTATTTAATGAACGAATACGAACAAAAAATCACGCTCGGTAAGTGTTCATAAACAGTTCTTAAACAAGTTTTTTTTAAAAACGAACATAAGTAAGAGTTTATTCGTGCTCATTCGGTTTATTTTCAGCACTAAGTTAAAAAAAATAAAATTTTTAGAGTATTTAAGAAAGTGTCACGTGACTTTCTCTGTTAAAGAAACACTTATTGCATCATCCACTTGTACATTACGCTGTTGTCATGGTACCATTTCTTGAAATAGAAGTTAGACTTTTAACAAACGCCAGCTATGTACCCAATTGAAAGCAACCACTCTCACGTCAATCAACAGAAGTAACTGCAGTAGTCACAGCTTACCAAAACCCCAAAAGCCAGTAACACGTACAACTTTACATGCACGATGTACAACTCACCAAAAAAACAATCATCCAAAATCAGTAATCATACCTCTGTAAACAAAAGAGTACTCCCAAAAAACCAAAATGATGTAAGGTTAACTTTTTTTTTTCAATCTTAGAAACTATTTTTAATACTCGAGTGAGTTTTTCTGATACGGGATTTATGTCAGTTTAACTCGGACGTGACGGGATGTATGTCTTTCAACATCCCCAACACCTGCTGCATCGTCGGTCTTTTCACTGGCGTCTCTGCTGTGCAAAGATACGCTACACGGAAACATTCCACCATCTCACTCACTGAGTTGCCACCGAGTCTTAGCCTCGAGTCCAACGCGTCGACCCCTCGCCCATCCCTAATCAACTTTCTCGCTCTCGCGACCATCTCTTCTGATGCGGTATCACCCGTTAACAATCCAATAAGCAGAACGCCAAAGCTGTAGACGTCGGAATTGGTGGTGGGTGAGTCGACTCGGTCGTGACTGAGTCCGATGTCGGCGATTCGGGGTTCGAGGTTGTCCGATAGGAGGATGTTGGATGGGACGAGGTGGCCGTGGATGATTGGTGTGGATTGGGCGTGGTGGAGATAGGCAAGGCCACGGGCGATTCCAACGGCGATATTGTGGCGGGTCCGCCACTCTAGTTTTTCCGGTGATGATGTGTCAACGGGATACTCCCATGTGTCGGTGCTCCAATCTTCCGTGTCGGTTTTTCCTGTGGGGAGTTCTTGGAGCCACCGGTGAAGATCGCCGTTGGCCATGAACTCATATAGCACCAGTTTTTCTTTACCTGCACGACACGTGCATATTGTAAATTATGTAATTCGTATGATATTATATTTTTTTTTCTTTTCACTCAAATATTTTTAGAAAAAAAAATATATAGAGAGTAAATTTTCAATGATATGGGATATTGGATCACAATCGATTTCTAGGTTTCGTTGCACAATTAATAGGTTCTTTACTTTTGAACTTTTATCTAAGGGCGAATACTATCATACGAATAATTAAAAATGAAACGTTACAAGTTTTAGTGCACGTTTCAAATATATGTTTCAAACCCGAAGCCGAGCGTGAGATATAAATTTAGTAGTTATATAGATGTTTAAAGTTCAAAAACATTTGGGACCTAAATTTAAAAATGCAATTATGTAGATATTTAAATTTAAAATTAATTCAGATTGGGACCTAATTAAAAACGCAATAAATGCTCTACAATCGTACTAAATGGACTATGAAGTAATGTATGACTATATATTTAAATTATTTTTTAATAAATATCCCTGTAAAATAATTCCAAAAGTTTGTTGAAAGTCATTTAATATAATAAATGATATCACCCATTTTATGAGACATGTTATAAATAACAGTTTTCGTGCCCTAGTTTCCCATTTCGCCACCTTGCTTGTACAATATATGAGTAGAGGCAACATTCAAAGCCTACACGAGTCCGAAACAAAATCTAAAGACAAATATATGTGAGGTTGCTTGTACAATATATGCGCATGTCTAGTTCAAATCTCCTAGCCTACCTTCATATAACATATCTAAATAAAAGTGGCTGAAAGAGGTTGGTACATGTGAAGATAAAACAACGGTGGGGGCTTGTGAGTTCGGATTATTTTGGTGGTTGTGTGAATCTACGCATGCGCTACGGGAGTTTTGATGGTCACTAACTAGTTGATTCCAATGACTTGTACATGTAAAACATGGAACGGTGGTGGGAAGGCCACCAGTGTCTTTACTTAATTTTATTCTATGGTGTTGAAACATAACGGTCAAAGGTGTTGAAACTCATCGTAAATTTTAAGCCACAATGAATTCCATATATATTTATACTTTTTTTCAGAATTACGACTCATACACTTATTTATACATACACCTAAATATATCAACCCATGCTAAAATTTGAACCATATATTATTTTAAATAATTCTTGACTTTTATCAATAGTGTAGTAAGCCAAATGTGCATTGAAAGTTATTTGTCAAAACAATGTGTTTTGTGGTAGGAAGTTATTTGTCAAAACAATGTGTTTTGTGGGAGGAAGTTATTTGTCAAAACAATGATGACCAATTTTGGATTATTGTAACTCAAATTTGTATTCTATTTCATATATATATATAATATATATATTCTGACGATCTTTCTATCTCTGCCCTTTTTCTGTACCCGTTCACATGATTTGTTTTGACTTGCAAAAGTCTAGACAAAATTGAAATCCGTGGACCAATTGATATTTGGCTTCTTAATCAAGTACTCTCATTGAACTACTAAAATCATAGAAACATTACTTATATAGCATGTAACACCCAAGGGACGGAGAAGCTTTGATAACTTGATACCACTTTTCAGTAACTATGTCTACACATGACAAGTTTAGGTTTCAAAACTAAAAACATAATAATGTTATTTGGAAGCGTTTACCTCGTTCCGCTGGTTTTAACAAAAATTTTACACTCGTTTTGAGTTTGGGAATTTGATGAACAAAACCTGCAGAGTTGGGTGGATGACTCGTTTAATGGGTTTGATTAGTTAAAGGTTTGGTTTTGACCGTTTAACTGTTTTACTTTTAATTGATATTTTATTTTGTCGTAGTTATAAAATTGTATTAAAACTTTTAAAATAATAAAAATGATTTATGATAATTTTTATATTCATAGTTAAATGTTCTAAAAGTAAATGTAAATACATAATTACAAAGGTTTAGTTCACGACTAATTTACCCAATGTAAATACATAATTACAGAGGTTTAGTTCACGACTAATTTACCCAATGTAAATACATAATTACAGAGGTTTAGTTCACGACTAATTTCCCCGCCAGTATCCACACCAGTATCCATTTTTTTAAGATTAGAACTCTTTAACATTTGAAAATAAACACCATACTACACATTATGATTTATGATATCACCATGCTACAGTTAATATCGTTACGGTTTTTGGCTAATAAAGACTTAATGATGGTCCAACTTACACAGTTAGTTATAAAGCCAAAACCAGTTAAACTTCAAACAAGCTAACTTAATTCAAAATCTTCCATCATTTTTAACACTTTGTGTCTTTGTGAATACCCTATTATGTGATAAGTCAATGCACCCTTTCTCCCTCCGGGCACCACCATCACTCCCACTTCAGTATAAATCATTAAATTTCTCCAAATGCAGTAAAATTAGTAAAAAAATGATCAGTAAAAAGTAAATATGAACAGAAAACTAACCTGCAATGCAGTAACCACATATAGGAAGCAAATTGGGATGCTTAAGCTTCGATAACTCTTCAAACATACAAACAGCTTCATCATCACTCATCCCTCTAGCACTCTCCAACACCTTTACTGCCACGTGGATCTCACCTGGCAGTACAGCTCGGTACACGGGCCCACACCTCCCTTCTGCCAGCAAGGACTCTTTCCCAAACTCTGACGTGGCAACCATCAAATCTTTGAATGTGAAGCTCATCAATGGCTTTTCAAACATCACAACCGCCGCTGACGCCGGTTCCCGGACATCCACCACCCACGAGGATCCGGACTCCGTTTCGAACGAAAACGGGCCCGACCGTTCGATTCTGAACGGTTGCTGGTGGTTAATGGGCTTGGAGATAGCCCATTTGTTTCTTTTTGCTATCTTTCTCTTTCTAATTATGCAACATATGGATAGTGCAATCATCGATAATATCAAAATTGCTACGGATGATATGATTATGATCAAAATTAACCTCTTTTTCCATATGGGTTTATGATCTTTCTTCTTGGGTTGTTGTGAATCTTTAGGGTTCGTATGATTAGAATGAATTTGATGTGGTTTGATGTGTGATTCGTTTCGGGTGTGGTGGATGTGGATCGTGTGATTCTTCGATAAAGTCGAAATCTTGAACAACATTCCAGCGTTGATGAACGATGAATTCCCAAATCTTTGAGCTTTATCATAAGGCAATGAGCCTGTGAAGTTGTTGAATGATATGTTCAAGAAATTGATGTTTGAAAGTGGTGGGAAATCTTTGGGAAACGTGCCGGTGATATGATTGTTTGAAAGATCCAAATACTCCAATGAGTGAAGATCCGATAAGGGTTTCGAATGACCCGAAATGTTACAGTTTGAAAGATCAAGATGTTGGAGTTTCTTGAGTGAATTTAAGCCAAAAGGTAGAATCTTTAAGTTGTTATGAGAGATATCAAGAACATAAAGGTTTGAGAAGATGTTAAGATGAGCAAGATTAGTGAACCTGTTGGAAGAAAGATTGAGAAATTGAATTGAAGACAAACCCGACCCGGATTCGAACCCGATGGACCCACCAAGCTTGTTGTTTGACAGATTAACTTCTGTTAAGCTTGGGATTGACCAAAACCATGTGGGTATGTAGCCTTTGAGGGAGTTGTTTGAGAGGTTAATGGTATGAACATGAGTCATGTTCTTGATGAAGTTCCATGAGGGTGTACCAATGAGGTTTCTTGAAGAAAGATTGATCTCTGAGATTGAGGAGTTTGGGCAGTGGATCCATGAAGAGTTGAAGTTTGAAACAGAAGCAAAGGCCTTAATGATGAGGAGATGATCTGTGTTGTTGCAGTTTCTTGATTGTGATAAGGTGAAGAGTGTTGTAAGGATGAAGGTTTTGATGATACAAGATAAAAGATTCATTTTTTGTGTGTTTTGTAGCATTAGTAGCTAAAGCTTGTTGTTCTTGTTGTTTTCACGGAGTTCATAGAGGTTTTTTTGAAGGGATGTTGCGTGTGAAAGATTGGTAGAAGTGAGTTTAAAGAGATTAGATATGGTGGAGAGAGATAGAGAGAGAATGGGAGGGAAGTGGAGTTGAAATGGTGGGAGAGTTGGAGAAGGTTTGTTGATAATCTGGAATTTTGGAATTGTGGATTTGTAGAATTTAAATAATAATAATAATAATAATAATAATAATAAATAAATAAATAAAAAGTGAAGGAAAAAATAATTCTTGTTGTTGTAATTGTACATGTAAAGGTTAAGTTTAATATGCTTAGACTTTGTCTCTCAAAGGGTTTATACTTCACACGTCTATATCATACTTAAGGCTCAATTGGTAAGGGGTGACCCAAATTATTTTGTGCCTATTTTGACTTGATAGGATTTAGTGTTACTTTATTTGAGTTAGGTTTGTATCATTTGAGTAGGGACGGATTTCATTTGAGATATTTCTATAAAAGGGTTTCGTTTAACAAGCTACTTGTTATATGGTTTTTATAACTAATAACAATAAACTAAATAGTTTTAAATTACAATCTTTAAAAAATAAAAGAAAACACGAACAGAGCTAAGTTATGATTTATTATACCTCCATAGTTATACTAGAGATTATATATCTATAGTAATATGAATATGCGAAAAACGGTCGTGTGTCTGAGTTTTCTTTTCATCAAACTGCGTCTTGTGTCTCATGATATATTTTATGAGAACATTTGATCGCATAGTGTAAAATTTTAGTGCCTAATACTTGTTCAATATAAATATTACATCAACCGAATGTAGGCGAACATTTAACCTCTTAATAGTCATTTTCATTGATTGTATATACATTTTCATAGACTTTGATATAACAAAAAGGTTTAAACAAAGTACATATTTTACTGAAAGAAGAAACTAGAGATGTTAAGAGAAACTCAAAATAAAGAATTACTAGTTGTTTATATCAAGCTATTTTGATATGATACAAACTACTAGTAAAATAATTTTTTAAGTTCTTCCCTAACGCATCTTTGGATCTCTGTACCGGGAAAGAATGTATTGCAACAAACACAATAGGCTACCGGTGTTAAACGTTGGTCACGTATGTAGAAGGTGAAACAACTTTTAGGTGCTATCAACATACCAAAAGGTGATAAGACACGAACGTCAGCATTCAAAGGCGCGATGCCATATTAAACTTACATAATACAAACAATAAAAAGGTGTAAGAAAACTCAATCTTAGTTAATGAACACTAAAACCAGGAGAAGTTCCCACCCTTTTTCCTTCTATGTCATCTTCACCTGCAAGCTACAACACAAAACCAATCGTGCACTGACCTTTAATAAGTTGAAGAAGTTGTACAACAACATTTAAATGTTTGGTCTTACAAACAACCACAAAGATCAATTGATCTTGTGATCGATTCTAAATACCTCTGATTGTTTGCATCGCCTCCATCCTATTACTAAATCTTGTTTTCGTTTGTTTGTTTATTAATGACGATCAAGGACACCGTGTACTAAATTATTAACGCATTCATAATTTTACTTAATAGTTAGTTAAAATATAACTCTTTTATAGAGTGTAACCATCTAGATACACAAACACAAATGACAAAATGGTTAAAACATATAATATCTTATTTAATTTTCCACAAATCTTATCATGAATAAAGGAGCGAAATACCGGGTTCTGAGGTCATCTAAAAGTCCAAAAGTTGAAATCCAAGTTAATAAAAGATATTGTTTCTTCGTGTGTTTGGTTCCCATGGTGTTTACTTCATTTGTGGGGCTCACAACAATCGCTTTAAATGCTTTTCTTTTCAAACTAATGGAATTTTTCTTTTCATAATCGAATTATTTTCATATGATGGATTATAAAATAAAAAATAAAAATTAAAAATCCCTTTCCTTAATTGGTTGTATCTTTAAATCTACAAAGATACTTAACAGTTTAAATACGTTATTATAATTTTTATTTTACAGTTACAAAATAAGAGTTTATAAAAGTATTTAATCACAAAAGACAAAGCGTGAAATACCCATCAATTGATTACGAAATGATTATCACTTTAGGAAAAGAAAAAGGTATTCAAAATAGCTTTTGTTAATTGGGAATCTTTTTTGTACTTCGTTTTTTTCCTTTGAATGGATATATTAATTTCGAAAAAGCTACTTAGGGTTCTGTAATACACAAAAAACATAATGTGTTAAAAAAAGAATTAATTAAATGAACGGTAATGTGAATAAGAGTGTTCAAATTCGGATATTTAAAAATTTCAATGGGATATCCGAATTCAATAAAATTGTATTTTATAATACATTTTATAAAAATATAATAATTTATATTGAAGTTTTTTCCGAATATCCGAAGTTTTTATTAAAATATCCGAAATATCTAAAAATATTTGAAATATTTAATTTATAATTAGTATTTTAAATTTTAATATATTTTGGAGATTTATTCAAAAATTCTCAAAATCACTATCCGAATCCAAATCCGAATCCCAATCCGAATCCGAATCCGAATCCGAATCCGAATCCAAATCCGAATCTCAATCCGAATCCGAATCCGAATCCAAAATTTCGGACATCCGAATTTTGAATTTTCGGATATTGCGGATTCGGTTTCGGATTCGGATATTTTTTAACACCCCCTACTTGTAATATGTTTATATTACAGAATTATTCTTAACCTTTGAGAAATAGTATTATCAGTGTAACATCTGGCCCTCTCATATCACTAATATTGTCCGTTTTGCACACGAGAGGCTCACGTATTTGTTTTTCGTTGCCCGGGTGAAAACTTTCAAGGAGGTCACCTATCCCTAAATTGCTATCACTTGAGCACGTTTAAATGTGAAGTTCTCCTCTCATCCACAACCAATGCGCCCAAAGCGCGTGATTGATATTGGAGACCATACACTACTTATGAATCCAACATCTTTTCTGTCTAAGACCGATCTGGGATTTGCTTAGGGGGTCATAATCACCCCCTCCCTTTTGGACTCGTCGTCCTCGATAAGCCTAGGGACTCACCATCCTTGGCGAGGTTTGGTCCACCATCCCGAAGGCACATGAGTGGCTTTGATACAATTTGTAACAACCTAATAACCATACCAGATTTTGTCCGCTTTGGCGGCGGTACACCTTCAGGCACCCACCCCTCACGGTTTTAAAACGTGTCTGATAAGGAAGGTATCCATCTTCATATGAGATAGAACGTGTCTGATAAGGAAGTATCCATCTTCATATAAGAAAGCTTTCGTTCTCTTTCCCAACTGATGTGGGATGTTCCATCCTCCCCACTTGGTAGACTAACGTGCTCGCTAACACACCAGCCTGACACTTGCTCTAATACCATTTGTAACATCCGGGTCCTCGTACCATCAATATTGTTTTTTTTTCACGAGTAGCTCACAAATTTGCTTTTTATTTTCTGGGTGAAAACTTCTAGGGGGAGGTGGTCACCTATCCCTGGATTGCGATCATCTGAGCATGCTTAACCGTGAAGTTCTCCTCTTATCTACAACCAATGCTCCCAAAACACATTGGTGATATTAGAGGCGAGATATTACTTATAAACCTAATATCTCTCCTATTCATGGACGATAAGAGATTTGCCCAGAGTGTCACATTAGTCTCGATTGTTTACTAAATCGTAACATCTATGGTCTTTAAAATGGATGTGCTTTATTTTTTAGTGTTAAATATTCAAAAATGACAATTATAACTTTTATTATTATTATTATTATTATTATTATTATTATTATTATTATTATTATTATTATTATTATTATTATTATTATTATTATTATTATTATTATAACCAATTGACCACAATCACGGCATCACCACAACCACCATTATCACCATATCACCACCACACAACTTTAAACCATCATCGGCTAAATCACACCATCACTGAGGCGCCATCACCATATCACTACCACACTACCATCGTCATTGTCACCATTATTGACGTAATCGCACAATCACCATATCACCACCACACCATCACCACCACCATTATCGGCCTAATTGCATCATCATTGAACCACAATCACCATATTTGTGACAACCCAATCCACGAGCATGGTCTGTTGTATCACATCCATCATAATCTTTAGTCAAAGACTTTACATTTAAGACCACATATATAGACTGAATTAAAACTTTAACAATGTTTACACAAATTCACGCATCCCATGCGTTACGAAAATTTCAAAACATACATTACATATACTACCACAAGCATATTTTACTCAGTCTACATCTTTTATAAGAAGATCTTATCCAAACTTAATCGCTGTCTCCTTAACCTAGCTAGTGCCTCTCGATGCCTCCTGAACCTACATCACGAGCTAAAACACATAAAAAACAATGTTGTTTGTGAGTCATAACCAGTGCCTTTAAGGAAGTTAGACAACCTAATAATGTGTGCAAGTAAATATTAACAATAAAATCTATACAGAAGCCGCCGTAATGAGCATAAGTTTCAATAACATGTGTGCCACTCTAGGTTTTATTATATACACAATAGGAGGGTAGGTTAAAGGCACAACAACCGACCTAATCCCAAACTATCAATCAAGTTCATCCCTATCCACAGTCTTTATTGTGGCTTTAGACTATCCTTAGTCCTATCCATAAATCATTGCTATGCCTAAGACTAACATTATCCCTAGTCATATCCACAGGCTCTGTTGTGGCCTTGAACCAGTTCAATCCTATACATAGTCTCCGTTGTGGTCATAGAATGAGTATTTGGCCAAAGGATATGGTTCCCTAACCTAGATTAGATCCGACTAAAACACATATGTTAGAGGTTTGAGTCAAGCGTTACCTCCGATAATCATCTCTTTACCTTAATGATTTTCCGTGCCTAACACTGTGACAACCCTAAAAATAATAGACGATTTTATTACGAACATTATACCTTATTATATATATTTACATGTCATGCTTATATATACTTTACGTATGCATGTTTTGAATGCATATAAATATAAAATTTACATGTGCATGCAAGTATATACATAAAGATGAAACATGCATGTTTATGTACGTACATATATTTTACCTATGATATATATATATATATATATATATATATATATATATATATATATATATATATA
>BJCO01363275.1:0-16564 GCA_018326465.1 Flaveria floridana
GTGGAAATGTGAATGTAAACAACTGTGGTAGTACTGATAGTGAAGATGACAGTCAACCTAGTGATTGTAAGCAAAAATGGTAAATTCAGCTGATTTAAGCCACGATGACGAGGGTTTCAATAATCTTCCTGAGTCTAACAGTCATGGTGGTGGAAATGTGAATGTAAACAACTGTGGTAGTACTGATAGTGAAGATGACAGTCAACCTAGTGATTGTAAGCAAAAATGGTAAATTCAGCTGATTTAAGCCACGATGACGAGGGTTTCAATAATCTTCCTGAGTCTAACAGTCATGGTGGTGGAAATGTGAATGTAAACAACTGTGGTAGTACTGATAGTGAAGATGACAGTCAACCTAGTGATTGTAAGCAAAAATGGTAAATTCAGCTGATTTAAGCCACGATGACGAGGGTTTCAATAATCTTCCTGAGTCTAACAGTCATGGTGGTGGAAATGTGAATGTAAACAACTGTGGTAGTACTGATAGTGAAGATGACAGTCAACCTAGTGATTGTAAAGTTAAGGAAGCCCAGTTGATTAACAAATTTGAACATGCCGAGGTCACATTAGGTGCTACGACAACAAGTGGGCGAATTGTCGAAGCGGAAGATTCTGATGAGTCACCAGAAGAAATCACTCCACCTCCAACGCGTACATCTACCAAGAAGAAGGCAAAACCATGGAACGACAAAGAAGAAGAGGCATTGGCCAAGGCTTGGATCTACGTTTCAGAAGACCCAGAAGCTGGGAATCAGCAACGATCAGAATCATTTTGGAAGCGGGTTCTTGTACATTTTGAAGCACAATTAGGGAATATCGGTCGAACTGTCCATCAACTTAATTCAAAATGGAAGGATATGAACAGAAAAATCAATAAGTTCAACACTATCTACATCAACAAGCTAGCGAATCGTCAAAGCAATCAATCAGAAGTAGATATATTGTTGGCGACGATTATTGAATATAGAAAGGTTTATAAAATAAAAGCCTTTCCACACCATGCGGCATGGGAAATTCTTAAAGATCACCCGAAATGGAATGCTGCCCCTCTCATGGGTGCCCAACATGTTCAATCCGCAAAAAGAATGAAGTCATCCGATTCAAACACCTGCAAAACCTCTTCGGATGCCCAGTTTCTCAACGAACTCAAAGAAGAGAATGAGGACTATGAAGAGCCGCGAATACCTCAACCAAAACGGAAGAAACTGACGTCATCATCTGCATCATCCGAACAACTGCTAAAGATCATTTCTGTATTTAGTGAATTTAACAAAGAAGATATTGAGGACAAAAAAAGATACCGAGCGGAGAAGTTGCGCCTCATGAAGGAGGAAAAAGAAAAGAAAATGCTTATCTTGGACCAGGAGTTGCGCATGATGCAACAAAAAGAAAAGGATAAAGATATGTGGTTCTTTCTAACTCCGCATGATAATTTTACTGGAGCGGCATTGAATGCAGTACTAGCACGCAAGCGTGAAATAGCACAACGTTGGGGATGGGACTAAGATGTTATTTCCTAAATTGTTTTTGGTATGATATTATCTTGTAGTATTTTTAGTTAATGAATATTGTTTTAGTTACAAGTTTTATATTTTTTATATTAATTATATATTTTTGTATTAATTAACTTATTGATGTGGCTCTAATGTGGACGAAAGAGAGAGCTTAGGGATGGAAAAGACCCATTCCCTCCATCCCTAACGTTGTAGGGCATGGCTCTACATTTATATAAAACATGATTCCAGTGTGCGCTGAGAACGGTTCAAGAGTTCAAGATGGAGTTCATAAGAGAAATGGAACTCCGGGCTGCAATTATGAGATTGATGGTACCTCTTAACTTTTGTTCATGTTTTTGTACATACTCCTACATGGTTTTGTTATTGGTAAATCATAATTACATTATTTCTTATCATGCATGAACTTAATTTAGGGGCGGACCTTGGAGTTACGATAAGGTTGCTATCATGTGACTTGGAGGTCACGAGACTGATAAATACAAACATCTAGGCTCAAAGTGGTCTGTTTATGCATGAACTTAACTCCTTGCAGCATAGACCTTATTATCTGCTCTATTTGTGTTTGTGGCTTCACTGATTTTTTCTGCTCTATTTGTGTTTACTAGCCATATATATCTGGTATTAATTGACCTCAAATAACTGTTGATGATAAGCAAGCTTCACTACATGCTGTTTATCATTCTATAATAACAAGGTATGAAGGAATTTGTTCAATACCTCACTCCCTTCCTATTTATACTTCACATGTTCTCAAATTATGTAAAGTTGTATCATCTTGCCATCTATCTTACCTTCATGTCACATGTTTTTATCTTATTGACATCATATGGGGTGAACTGGAGACATAATTCGGAACAGATGGAATAAAAATAAACAAGCATACTTATTCATTTATATATTTTTGCTTTCTTATGGAAAAAATTCTCGTCTTGTTGATATACCCTCACGTTGAAAGATTTTCTGCACACACTCTAACCGGATAACTGTACATTTATCAGTGAGAGTAAATGAAAGCTTGAGGAATTGATACAGAAGTGATCGGAATGGCATGCTTGATGTAATTTTTCATCTCATGTAAGCCTGTTTCTCATAATAGAAGATATCAGCAATTTATTTCTTTGTTTGATATAAGTTATTTACCATGATTTTGTGTTCTTAAATCTGTAGCTTTGGTCAAAGGTTGAACTTAATCTGGTGAAGGGTTCTATTTTCTAGCTCTTAATGTTGGTCTGGAGAAATCTTCTGTGGTAATAAATTAACTTATTTCATTTTTATGTCCTGATCATTCATGTGTAGACTACTTTGATCTGACAAACACATAATGGCTACTGTAATGTGGTTGGATTCATACTTTTTCATACTTTTTTTTATAATGTTGCATAGGGATATTAAACGGGTTGAACCGACACACACCCAAACATGACACGAACCAGAAAACTGTTGCATAGGGGCAGTGGCGGATCTAGCCTAAGATATCAGTGGTATCCCAAAAAAAATTTTTTTGCCGTGAGTTTGTTTAGTAATGAAAAATTTTTTTCCGGTACATTTATTCAATAATGAATATATTTTTGCCAATAATAACTTGTTTAGGATGGGGTTTCATCTTAGTAGCGTACCAGAAATTTTTCACATGGGGTCGAAATGTTTTAAGAGTCGGTTCTCTATCGCTAATTATTAAATCTTTTTGATACAGTCCGAGGTCAGGCCAGATCACACAACAAGAGGACAAAAAAATCAAATATCATTCAACATTAGGGGTGTAAATGAGACAAGTGAAGTCATGAGTTACTCGGGATCGGCTTGTCAAAATCTCAGATCAAACAAGTTTAAACAAGCTCGAGCTCGAGCTTATACTATTTACCATTAAATAAACGAGCTTGAGTGAGAACTTCACGTATCGAGCCCTCCCGAAAAGAACTTTTTATATATTTTTTACTTACTATATTAAATATGTATTTATATAGATAATTGCTAGTATATTAAAAACTGTGATAAAAAATAATTAAATTATAAATAAAGGATCTTAATCAATAATCTACTAATCAACAATCTAACAAATAATAGCCAATAAGATAAATGTTAGTTATCCAAACTAATTATTTTATATTTGTTACTTATTTTATAAGGTCGTTTGATTATAAATAGGTTGGTTTCAAAATCTCTTAAGGGTCATACGTTTCTTTTCAAGGATGGACTCACAATTTTATGGGGGTCGTCGTTAATATTTTATGAGGGTCGTCGTTAATATTTTATGAGGTTGGTTGGGATTTGATCATGTATATACCATTAAAAGAAATTCATAGGGTGCGGGCGACCTCGTGTCTAAGCACTAAGTCCGGCCCCGTTCATCTTTCAAGTTTCAAATCCCTACTTTTATTACAAACAATATGTAAACAAATGTACAATAACAATTAACAACTGAAACTACAAACTAAACCATAATATATAAGGTCTAATTTCATCCCTCTTATGATAAATAAATACAATTTGCACAACTTTATATACTTCATAAACACAAACTTAAAAGCAAAAGTGAAAAAACTTAAAAAAACATACCTTATACAAGTTAATCTTAATTTTATTTGGGTTTTTAATCTTATATTATATTGAGTTTTTTAAATTTGAGGGACATCCTAATTTTTACTCAAGGGTATCCCGATTCATACAACGATGATTTTTTTTTTCACTTCGAAACGAGAGTTCGAGAGTAGTTAAAGGGTCGCCCGGGCTACCCCTAGCCCCTTCATAAGTCTACCTTGCATAGGGGTATTAAACGGGTATGGAATGATATTCCAGGGCATTCTCATTTTTGCTATAATATGAATAACTATACAATGATCTTTATGCTATTAGTTATTAACATGAAAATATCTTACATTAACTTCATATGTTTCCATTTCCATATATTCATGGTTGTTTTGGTTTTTTCTTGTGTAGAGGATTGCAAATAGTTGACAGTTCTCGTTGCTTCAATTGTGGTTCATACGTGATACAATATGCGCTAAAGGAATGCAAAATGCCTCGTGATAATGCTCGAAAACAACACAATGCTAGGCATAATCGCTATTCCGTTTCTCATAACCTGACTCGATTCTATCAAAACACTCTTGCTGGAAAGCTTGATTGTTTAAGGCCACGTGTGGTAGATGCAGAAACAAGAAAACTTATGGGTTTTGGAGTAAGCAAAAAGTCAAACCCTTGGATCTTTTTTGCCCTTTTGAAATTGTTATCTATGAACATTTTTTTACTTGTGTTAATTAGTAGCTTGATCCACCTCCATGGCTGAAATCGAACGCAGGTCAGCTCAATGTTTTTGGGGGCCTAAAGCGAACACTAAAATTGGGTCTTTTTCGAACATAACTGTCATCAACCCTAAGAAGTAGAGGTGCACATCTAACTACATGGGCTCCAATCGTTTCAATTCGGTTCCTATAATCTCAAGCTAAATATATAAATATAAGTTTGTTTATTGGTAATGGAAGCTAACTAGATAAGAAAATAAAAACAATTAAAAAGGTAAAATTAGGTTGAGTGACCCTTTTTTTTTTTTGTAAGAAATACAAGAAGAATATTGTTGTTTTCTTTATGGCATCAACCCTTGAAATTGCATTGTTCTTATAAGCTTGTTTGAAGCTGGCTGCAGCTTCAGAAGGTAAGGATCACCCATCTCCGATTGAAATATTTATCCTCCTAGTGGTTCGCCCCGCATAACCGTAAACCGTCCTTGAACCGGTCCTGGGTTGCACCCCGTTTGAACATATGAAACCCATGCGCTATTGGAACTGGTCTGGGTAGGTTTTGGAAGTGTGGAACCATTTATTTAGAAATTATATAAACTAGCTTTCCTATATTAGTAGAATATATTTTGTCTATAGTTATCTATTGATTTGTTCCTATATTTAAGGTTAGGTTAGCCTTATAGATACCGGTATAATAGATGGTATTTTCAACACAATTAATAACAATCTCATAATCCTTCATGGTAATCAGAGCCAAACCCTAAATTTTTTTTCACCATGGCAGGAGAAGAAGAAGAAACCAAACCTCCTCCTCCAAAACCACCACCAATACAAAACACCTACATCCGGCCTGCTCGGTGAGCGATATCACCACCAAAGTTCGAAAACTCGATGGCAAAAAGACCTCCTATACAACACGGGTCAAACTCTTTAAACACCAAGCTCGTGCATTCAAAGTTCTCCACTCACCATTACCCTAATAATTCTCACAATTAATTATTTCCATGGGCCTTCATCTTCATAATCCCATACTTGGCCTCCCTATTCTCCACAACAGTGGACTCCACCCCCAAGCTCATACCCTTCCCACTCATACCAGCCCAATCAAGCCCATGTTCACACACCAAATCAATTCTCTGGCCCACCAGGCTTTAACTCAGGAACTAATGCTCTCAACCCGACGAACATCGGTGCTGCTCTTGCTAATATGAACCTGAATTATCATGATCCACAATGGTACATGGACACCGGCGCTTCAAATCACCTCACTGCTGATTCAGGTAAACTTACTTCTCCTTGTTCCTTGCCTATTAATCCTATTTTTGTCGATAATGGTCAACAAATACCAATTTAAGGTTCCTGTAATGCTTTTTATAAACTTCCCAACAAAACCTACAAACTTAACCACATCCTACACTCACCTCACGTTATCAAAGATCTATTTTCTGTTTTGTAAATTTACCATTGATAACCAAGTCATTGTTGCTTTTGACCCTTTTGGTTTTTCTTTGAATGATCTCAAGGATGGACGCCTCATTTCCCGTCACAATAGCACGGGAGATCTTTACCCGCTCACTTCACCCGAGTACTCACTGCTATCTTCATCAGCACCACTACCATGGCATGATCGGCTTGGGCATCCATGATCCAACGTGCTTCACTATCTTAGTCGTTATTTTTTAATAATACTTGTAATAAAACTGTTGCACATGCGACTTGACATTCTTGTCAAGTGTCCAATAGTAAATGTTTGCCTTTTGTTGATTCTGCTTCCACTACGTTTAAACCTTTTGATATCATTCATTATGACCTTTGGACTTCACATGTCTTGAGCAATTCTGCCTACAAATATTATATGGTCTTACCGGATAATTTTACTAATTACGTTTGGGTATATCCTCTAAGATACAAATCCGTCACATTCCCAACTTTTACCAAATTCCACACACTTATACAAACGCAGTTTAATTCAAATATAGAATCCTTTCAATGTGATTTAGGAGGTGAATTTGACAACAACCAATTCAAAGAATTTGCTACCTCAAATGGTTTACTTTTTCATTTTTCTTGTCCACAAACATCTCAACAAAATGGTAAATCCGAACGAATGATCCACCGGTTAAATGACATCATCCGAGCTCTCTTGGTTCATGCGCGTCTCCCACCTACATTTTGGGTTGAAGCCCTTCACACCGCCACTTACTTATACAACATTCTTCCAACCAAGAAACTCCACTTTCAAACCCCCGCCTTTGCGCTTTACTTGCATCAACCAACTTATGATCACTTACGAGTGTTCGGTTGCGCATGTTACCCCAACATGTCTGCCACTCAAACACACAAACTCTCACCCATATCCACTCGTTGTGTGTTCCTTGGATACCCAGCCGACTTCCGTGGTTATAGGTGCTACGATCCTCTCACAGGTTGGGTTCATCTCTCTCGACATGTCGTCTTTGATGAACACCAATTCCCATTTAACGAACCCTTATCCTCCAACACCTACAACTTTCTTGATGACCAACTTCCACTTCCATATAATACCTACTCATTCCCACCTACTGTCCCTATACACAACACCGAACCCGACCCTGTCACCCTTACCCGTACCACTTCCGCAGCACACACATCCCATCATGAGCCCACTAACACCAAAAGCCCACCACAATTATCCATACCTAACCTAACCCAAAGAAATAGCCCACCTCCTTCCACAACCAATCCACACGTCGGTCATCCCTCCATAACTAACAGCCCACCCAACCAAACAACCCCTACCCAACCGCCCTCACCCCATACTATTACCAACAACCACCCCATGCAAACCCGAGCAAAAACCGGCATAACCAAACCCAACCCTCGTTACAACCTTGCCGCCACCTCAAATGTTTCACCCATACCCACCAATTATAATAAAGCATTATCGGACCCAAATTGGTTACGGGACATGAACGACGAATTTAGTGCATTATAGGTTAATAACACTTGGGAGTTGGTTCCTAGACCAATGAATAGCCTAGTCATTCGGTCTATGTGGTTATTTCATCACAAGTTTAAGTCGGATGGTACTTTGGATCGGTATAAAGCCTGCCTTGTTTGCAATGGAAGGTCTCAAACTCCCGGCATTGATTGCTTGGAAACCTTTAGCCCAATTGTGAAACATGCAACCATCCAAACAGTTCTATCTTTGGCGGTATCTAAGTAGTGGCCGGTTCACTAACTTGATGTTAAAAACGCCTTTCTACATGGTGATCTCCAAGAAACGGTATACATGAACCAACCACTGGGTTTTGTTAATCCTCAATTTCCAAGCCATGTTTGCCGTTTACAAAAGTCTCTATATGGGTTGAAGCAATCTCATCCGGTGTGGTTTTCTAGATTCTCTACTTTTATCACCTCATTAGACCTCACTTTTCATCTACCAACATGGGAACCAATTAGCTTATTTATTATTATATGTGGATGATATTGTTTTAATAGCTAGCTACCCGGATCTCTTACAAGGCATCATAACACGTCTTTCCAATGAGTTTGCTATGACTGATTTGGGCCTTCTTCATCACTTTCTCGGGATAACCGTCGCTCGAGACAATAAAGATTTGTTCCTTTGTCAAGCTCAATACGCCAGGGACATTCTGTATCGTGCTAATATGACATCTTGCAAACCATGCCATACATCGGTTGATACTGCCAACAAACTCAGTGCCATCGGAGGGGAATTGTTAACGGACGGTATGCTATACAGTCGTCTCGCTGACGTTCTTCAGTATCTCACCGTTACATGACCAGATCTTTCCTATACTGTTCAACAAATTTGTTTATTCATGCATGCACCAAGGGAACCACACTTTGCATTCATGAAACAGGTTTTAAGTTATGTGCATGGAACGATTAATCATGGCCTTCGGATTTCGGCCTCTCCTAATCACTCGCTAGTTGCTTATTCCGATGCGGATTGGGGGGGTTGTCCAGATACAAGGCGATCTACTTCTGGATATTGTATTTTTTGGGAGACAATTTAATCTCGTGGTCGTTAAAACGACAACCCACAATCTCTCGGTCCAGTGCCAAATCCGAATACAGGGGGTAGCAAACGCTGTAGCTGAAGCCACTTGGCTTCGCAATCTTCTTCTTGAGCTACATGTTCCGGTTCATAAGGCAACTATAGTATATTGTGATAATGTTTTGGCTATTGATATGTCGGGTAATCCTGTTCAACACCAACGTACAAAACATGTGGAGATGGATATTCATTTTGTCAGAGAGAAAGTTAACATTGGTCACATTCGGGTCCTTCATGTCCCCTCATCTCTTCAATATGCTGACATCTTCACCAAAGGGCTCCCACGACATCTTTTCGACTCATTTCGGCACCAGCTTAAACGTCACGGAGTACCGACGTTCAAGCTGAGGGGGAATATTAGTAGAATATATTTTGTCTATAGTTATCTATTGATTTGTTCCCATATTTAAGGGTAGGTTAGCCTTATATATACTAGGATAATGGATGGTATTTTTAACACAATTAATAACAATCTCATAATCGTTCATCCTCCCCGCGCGTTGCGCTAGGATTTATTTTGTCATGATCCCAAATATTAAAACGCAGACACCAAAACACATGATGATGGCCATTTCAATGTAAAACCTCAGACATAAGAAAACACGACTGCAAACCCATATTGCAACATCCCCTACACTCTTAAAGAAACCCAAAAGAACGGTAAAACACAAAAAAAAATCCATGTTGGGCGCAACCTCGAACCCATCCTAAACTATAGCCAGTCATAAAAATGAGCGTCACTCTATCGAAAACCCCGAAAATGTACTCTATTATAAGAGTCACATTCTATCGTAAAGGTGACTATTACTCAATTATGGTACCCGAAAGCATACCCCGTTGTAAAAGCGAGCATCAAAAAAGCCAACTACAAAGACAAATGAAACGATAAACATAATGTTAACAAAACAACCTAAAACTGAAATTTTAGGGAAAAAACCGAAAGTTAAAAGAAATTTTTGTGACAAAAATGAGAATATTTAAAATCGTGTGATTAAAACAAAAAATCGTGTGATTAAAACAAAAAACAAAAACTATAATACACGTTTTTGTATTTTTTGATATACATACATACAAACACATATATATATATATAAATATAAATATATATATATATATATACATATAATATATATGCACATAATATATATATATACACACACACAATATATATATATACATATATATAATATATATATAATATATATATACATACATATATATATACATATAATATATATATATGCATATATATATATATATTATATATCTATATTATGTATATGTATATATATGTATATATATGTATGTATATGTATATATATGTATGTATATGTATATATATGTATATATATGTATATATATATATATATATGTATATGTAGATATATGTATATACACACATATAATATATATATACATATAATATATATATATATATACATATAATATATATACATACATATATATACATATATATACATACATATAATATATATATAGACATAATATATATATATATATATATATATATTATTTATTAATTACTATGCTTTAAAAATAAAATGTTTTGTTGCTAAAGTTTTCAACATTATGACATGAGCACAAAATATTATGTTATGTTAAAAAAGAAACATTTATGATCAAACTATAAAACCAACAAACTCTAATGTAACTAAACTTGTTCAATTATATAGAGTATAATTGGAGTACACTACGGAAAATCATAGAAATTGCAATGCATTTTATTTCTTTTTGGTGTCTAGGAGTCAGTTGTTGTTGTCGCTTTGTGTTTATTCGTCGATCGAGCTATTGTTACATGGTTCATCGTTGGTGAGTTCAGTAGTTTCGCCTTCGGGATTTGATGTTTATATTTGAAAATCAATGATAACTTCAAATACATGATAATGTTTGATTGAGATTAGCAACTATGGCTTATATTTGAACTTACTCCAACTTAAAAATTCACATGTTTAAACTTCTAATAGCAACCAAAACCCTATACATTAAACACACATCCTTATTACTCTTACTCGTAGTCTAACATAACCCCAAAAACTCTTATGTATTATACATAATACACTACAAATACAAAAATTTTAAACAATTCAAGCCTACCTTACATACTACCAACTAACCTTCATCATTATCATTATCATTATCATCACCGCGCTATACCATCACCGCACTATAACATCACCACCCATCATCACCATCATCAATTCAACCACGAACCCCCATCCCTTCCTCATTTTCAAGTAAAATCACCATCACCACACCACTCCCTTCCTTGACTTTTAAACATCATGACTATACCACATATCCATTTCTTATTCCCTCATTTCATTATAAATACCCATATTTTCCAACTAAAAATTCACAACTCTCTCGCTTTCTTCCTTTACCTAAAATTCCAGCCACTCTACCTCTCTTTTCACTCTATAAAAACCAAGTGCAAGGGAGCTCACAAACATACATTCATCCAAACTCAAGATCAAGCAATCAATAGTTTGATCTTCATCAACATCCTCTATGGTATAACTTTTTCAAGCTTCTTAATGTAATGTTCAATCATTATCTCACCTGATTATCACATAATAAAACATAAAGAACAAATTAAAGGTATATTGGTTTGCAACCTGATTATCACATAATAAAACATAAAGAACAAATTAAAGGTATATTGGTTTGCAAGTTGCAAGAAAGATGAGTTGACAATTGATGTTTTAGAAAACGGTTCCAGATTTTGTCTATCTTTAAATGACCATAACTTGGTTAAAACATAATCAAATTGGATGATTCTTGAGTCTAAAGTTAATTCAAAGAGGTATCTTTTCAATCATAGTAATTACATAATTTTTCAGTAAGGTTTAAGCTCTCAAAATTCGATCTTAAAATGAAAGGTCAAAGTTGGACATTTTGGCAGATTACTTGGGTTGACCTTAGAAGACCGTAACTACTACAATTTTTATCAATTCATTTAGTTCTTCTTCTGGAAGTTAGTTTTATCATGAGTTATCTTTAAAACCTAAGTGTTCTCACTTAAAATGGTTAAGTTTATAATTCCCAACCAACCAATATATTTTTAAAACTGCAGAATATAACTGCACACGCTTTTGAAAAGAAAATAATTATTTTTATATCACTAAATGGAATCTGTAAAATGTGACATTTACTTTTATAATAAGTTAAAACACATATATAAATATGATAAATTACGTATTTTATTTAGTACATTTGATTAATTAAAACCTTAATGCGAAATGACCCATAAATACGTAAAAATTAAACAAAGAGACTTTAAATCACAAAATATCAAATAATTACATGTGAAGCTATTATGACATAGTTACACTCCTTTAGCATAATATATACACACACACTTATACATAAATACCAATGTTCTCAAAATCGGATCGAACAGCGAACCGGTCGCTTTACGGGTCGACTAGTCGGACTGGTCGGATCATATTTAACATCCGGATGGCGCCATAATTATATATATATATATATATATATATTATATATATTATAGTTATGTATATAATTCAATATAAGTATTTTTATATGTATATTTAAAACTCAACGATAATTAGAAATCCAATACTGAGATTTATCATCTGACCTACCCGTAAAATCCACTAAAATAAAAAATAAAAAAATAGAAAATAGAAAATCCGCTCCGAACCGGTTCCTGGTTCAACAGACGAACCGGTTCGAACCGACTGCTTCTTGAAGAAAGAAACGATTTGGGGTGGATCAAACTGGTGGCCCAACTGAATCCCGATCAGACCAGTCGGACCGACCGATCTGATGCGGTCGTGAAATCATTGATAAATACTAAGTTTCGAAATAAATTATATACCAATAACGGTTCATACATAATGCAAAACCATAAACTAAGAGAAGTTTACTTTTCAAACAATTATTTAAATATAAACTATTATAAAACACTTGACTTGTCACTTCGTTTAATGACTTATATATGGGAATCTAAACCTTTTTCGTACCCCACATACATATGTAGGAACTGCTTCGGTACTAATTTCACGTGATCCGTATTCTGAATAATCAGTGAGTTTTTAGCCCATTTTACCTTTTACTAATTTTGGCAGAGAAACATATTATCTAAAAAATTATTTCAATCATTATTATTATGTCTTATGCTTATACATATTTTGATGATAAATGTCATTTATTGTGTTGGACTTACTAAAATATCGTTATCTTGCACAATTATTTAACTTCAGGTTGAAGCCTCAGTTTTAATATAGATATATAGTACTATCAAGAATGATAATCCTTACACTCTTAATTAATTGGTATGCGTAAAACCATAGTCAAGTTTATTATCTCGCTGACTATAACTTGGCCTTTTCTCCCACTTGAAATAAGTATTGGGTGAGGCATGGCGTCATAAGCTTAGTTGTGGTTCTTAAATGCATTTCACCTTACATGTGTCATGATTACTTTACATGATGAGTTTTTTATTTATTATGATTGACTACTTACTTTCCAACTATTTATGGAGTCTAAAAAACCTACGAGTTCATCAACATTATTGTTTACTCATTTTTAACATGTTTTTAGAAAACAACCAAGGTTAGCGTTTTGGATTTTATTTAATTATGGCACAACTAGGGTAAAACGAAAGATTGTTTCGTATAAGCTTAAGATGCTAGGCTCATATTTTTGATTTTTTAAAAAATAGTACCCTAATACTTTGTTGTCTAAGTTTATTTTGAATGCATGAATTAATTTAATTTAAGTTTGCTTAAACACCATGTGTTTCTCAAGATATCCGATTACGTCACCTCCTTGCGATTTCGGCGCCGTCGAGGAGTGTCCCACAACTAGTATGGAAGCCGCGAGTATAACCGAGTATGGTCATCTGTTGCGGTTCTGGATTTTTTTACTAGGTATTATTATGTTTTTTATCATTTGATTTTTGTTGAACGTACATCAACTCATACATCTATCTATTCTGCTCTTAATCTACATTGATATATTGTAAACTGGGCTCCATTGATCTCAAAAGGAGCATATGGGTATAGTTGCAACTTTTTAAAGAAGAACATAAACAAGTACCTATAAGAAAATAAACGTTAAAGCTTGAAATAGACATGAACGAATGAAGCAGACGATAAGGAGAAAATAAGCCTACTCTAAAGTAATTTATTCCAAACTTGTAACGAATATTAGCAAGGCACTAGCATCTAACCCTCTTGAAGCTTTGATGGAAGAAGTAGTAGTTTTGTATATGGAAAGAAGCGAGAACTATATATACAGTTGTTGCTACACAAATCTTAATCAAGAGATTAAGGTTTGGTAACAATGTAAGGGTGGAGTTATTATCAAAGGCTAAGGCTGTGATTCAGGGCTCGGAACTTTGACTGGGGAGGGTATGGGCTGTTTAGCAGTGGCTGAGCCTAGGCTTGGATTGGCAAGGATTCCTGCATAACAAAGACAACACCGTGAGCCTCGCCACGGGCAGAAGGGATTTCTCCCCGTGACCACACTTAGGCGTGAGAATAAGTATATCTCCTAAGAGAGTTTTACAAGATAGATTGAAATGAGATTTTTGAGAGTAAAAATGAGATGATCTTTACCTGTTGAGTGAAGGGAGTATTTATAGTGTTTGTGAGTTGAGGCAAGATGCAACTTGATTCTATCTTTGGTAACCTGCAGTCAATGAACTGGGTCTGAGATCCCTGAGTCAGAAGGTTCTACACCTTTTTGATACAAAGGGTTTCTGACTAGGAATTAATATTATTGTCTTTATAGTTGACTTTGTGAGTTTGTGGGCTACTCTGGCCTTCTACCTGGGTCAGGTGTTTGGCCTGGAGTGCTTTGTTGTTATATGCCTATTACTTATTCCTTGGCAACCAATGACAGATTTCCTTTGGTGTTTTCTTGCTTGCCTACTGTTATCTTATTCTCGCTAATAGTTTCTAAGTGTTTGTGGAAGCATTGCCATGATTTGGGCTAAGGACATGCCTAGCCGCGGCCTTCTTTGGGTTTCGTTTGTCAGCCACGGCCCAGCTGGGTATGAGTTGTGCCAGCCGCGGCCTTTTGGGCCTTTCGTAGGCTAGCCACGACCTTCTTGGCCTTTCGTGTGTCAGCCGCGGCCCATCTTAGCCTTTCGTATGTCAGCCGCGACACATCTTGGCCTTTCGTATTGCCAGAGAAAGAGTCACCGCTGGAACCCCCACCTCCAGCCGCGGCTGAAGCGGCAAGCGCAGTACCAGCCGCTGTCGCGGCAGTCATAGCGCCACCAGCCGCGGCCCAGCAGGGGAAGACCAAGACACAGCCGCGGCCCATGACCATACTCTGAGCAAAACGGCTCTTGCCGCGGCCTTGCCTCGTGACTTTTGATTTGGTGTTATCCGGGACTATACCCCTTCATGTCCCTCCAGTTCAATGTTATGGTTTTCACCATATCATTGGAATAATAAAAAGAAAAGGCTTAGTTTTTCACGGCTTTCCTTTGTCCTTCTTACATCATTCGCACTGTTTACATTCATCACTATCATTGGAAGGACAACACATCACCCTTTCTGATTTCTTTGAACACCATTATTGCTATGTCTGATTTGAGTCTTGCAGATATACTAGCTTTCCTCACTTGTACCGAATTTTGAATAGTTTTACTTGAGGATCCTCTCCATTGTTTTTTACTTATTTGCTAATGGAACTCTTGTCAGTTTATGTTCTTCTTTGGAATAAACGTTTGTCTTCCATGTTTGGACTAACGTATGAACATGGCAAGTAATGGTATTTTTGGGATAGTAATTACCTGTTAAACGTTTGAACACGCCTTGAGCTATTGTGACGTCGATCTCGACTAATATGCCAAGATTATCATCTCAGCTGCGGCTTGCAACATGTAGGATCTCGGCCAAGGCTATTAGTTGGAGGTATGATTGGTGCCAAGTTATGATTTTGTGTAAAGAATTATGATTGAAATCAGCATAGTGACCTGTGTTGCGATAGTGGTTTATATCACCATATCTCATTTTTTATGTTTTCTTGGAGGACTAACCTCATCTATAACCAACACTTGAAGATTGCATATCATTTTCTTCTTCTTCACTTTCTTTTTTATTTCTTTAAGACGATATTGCTTTTTACTTGAAATGTATGCCAAAACTTGACACTTGAAGAGATTATTTGGATGCGTTTAAGGATTGACCTGTAGCTGATATGGACATCCACCGTGTTGCGACTAGTTAGGTTTCCTCATGCTTGTGCAATCACGTGATAGTTGTTTTCCGGCTAAATAACCTTTTTTCATTATCTGCCCAAATATAGGTAAGTATTTTAATTGATTTCAATACTGTTTACTCAAACATAGTTGAGCAACTAATCAGCTTGTAGTGCTTTCTACCCAGACATGGTAGGATGTTTTGGCTAATTCAGATATGGTTGCGAAATTGACATTGATATTATCAACTCAAACATGGTTGATTTAAATGATTTCAATTTATCAACTCAAACATGGTTGAGTGATTCAGATGAATTCAAACTTATCTACCCAAAAATGGTTGGTTGTTTCAATCATGGTTATTGACTTAGACCTGGGTGCATTTTTTGATTACGTTATCTACCCAAGCGTCGTTGGGTGATTCAATTTTCATGATTACTATCTCAAGAATGGTCAAGTAATTTGTTTGCTTTGACATCATCTACCCAAGCATGGTTACTCGCTTGATCTCATGGTTACTAAATCAATCATAAGTGAGTTACGT
>BJCO01363276.1:0-20645 GCA_018326465.1 Flaveria floridana
ATTTGTTTGTTTGTTGTTTACCACCAAACATGAAGATGTCTCCATATTTACTGGAACTGTTTTGTTATGATCATATACATCTTATTTTGATATCTTTCGGGCGGTGATGAGAAACCGTAGTATTATCGGTTGCTTAGGCTTGGCTGTCGAATTTGGCTAGCAGCCGTAACCGAACGTTCTTTCTGAGCCCGAGCCTAGAGTTTCAAATTGTTTTGAATCGACGATCTTGGTTGATGGTTTGTTTATCACACGCGCAACGCGTGTCTTGGAATTCAACTAGTTAAAATTTTAATTTTTAACTAGAAAACATCACCATCATCTATATTTTCATCCTCTTCACCTTTATCATTATGCATTATTATTATGAAATTACTTTTAAACTCATAACATATCACCTCCTCTCACATCCTATGCGGGAAAGTTCATATTAAGAATAATCTTATCATGATACTTATGATTTTAGATATTTGTAGACTCCAAAAAAAGACACTCGATTATTTTAATATTAAATTGTTGATAAAAAAACTCAATTTCATGACTTTTTGATTATGAATTAACAAAACTATTAGCAACATCATTTTCTTAAGTAACAAATAACGAGCACATGTCATTTTGATTATTAATATCAACACTTCAAAATAAAAAAGTATTATTGTTATCCAATCTATTAATTGTACGGTGCATGTTTACATTTTGAAAAAAAATAATATATCTATAATTTCACACTCTTAACTACAATGAATTTTTAGATTTTTTGTTTTAGTCACAAAAGTTTTATGGTTTTATTAGTTTGCCGTTAGTTTTTTGACCATAAAATTTTAGTGTTTTTATATTTGGCCCTTTGATTTATCAAATTATTAGTAATTAAAAATCATTCTAAATACCTATTCTTTAATTTGTATAACAAAATATGTGAAAATACGTATGTGTTAAGTTTATACTATTATGTTAACATTATTTCTTTCATTCTCTTTGCTTTGATGTTTGAGAATTCAAAGTCAAAGTAATAGTTATTTTAGTAATTTTATACATGTTTTCATATTGAAGTTTATAATGAAATTAATCGCGCAACGAGCACAGGAACATTTCTAGTCATATATAATTTAAAAAACAACACAATGTTGAAAGAAGTGTTATCAAACGTTGATAAGTGATATCACTGGGTAAACACATATATAGCAAATCCCAAACAATTGGATGATATATACTAAACACCACAATTTACAAACACTATAGTCACTTAACTTGTTTCATTTTCTCTACTATAATATTTGTAGCAAAAATATTAATGGGCCTTAATTTAATTGCTATAAATTCATTCGAGATTCTACAATTCTATTTAGATTCGGCAAAGAATATTTTCATTACAAGAGCCTTGTAATGTCCTTTTATAAGATATGATATTTTTGTTTCTTAACAGATTAAAATTCAAACTGTTTATTACGCGTAGTGTGTGGATTCTACGTGCCAATTATTGGGTATCGTGCCATACATCCCATGTCATTGGTGTTGTGTACACATTGATAAAAATTTGATCTAATTTTTTATATTAATTTACATGTGTCAGATTCTACTTAATTTGTTGCGTTTGGCATGGGTTCTGCGTACCAACCGAAGCCTATCGCATCACGTGCTATGTTTATCGCTAGTTGGATTTGAAAAGTGAAAAGTAAATATGAAAGTATCAAGTAGACATATTTACACACAATGTAGTAAAATAACTCGTTTCATTTTTTATTGTTCAATATTTGTATTGAAAATATTAATGGAATTAACATTTAGTTAACAATTTTAACAGCTGCTATAGATTCAGTAGAGATTCTATTCTTGTTTTTAGAGTCGGCAATGAACTTTTCATTACAAAAGTCTTGTAAGTTGTAACCCCCTCTTGTAAGATGTGATATTATCGTTTCTTATGGATTAAAATTCAATCTGTTTGTTATGCGTACGTTATCCTTCTACATGCTAACCAATGGTCTCATTCCACGTATCAATGCCCATTGGTGTTGTGTATATATAGATAAAAATAGTTATAGTTTTTCGAAATTCATTTACACATGTCATATTCTAATTCATTCTAACTCACGCATTTGACATGATTTTGCATGCTGACTGCATGTTTCTCGCTAGATGATTATGAAAGTGAAAGGTAAATATGAAGGTATCAATGGATACTTTTACAAACACTATAGTAAAATAACTTGTTTCATTTTTTTCTTTTCAATATTTTTATTGAAAACATTAACGGAATTAACTTTCAAATAACAATTTTAATAATTGCTATAGATTCGGTAGAGATTCTATTTTTGTTTTTAAAGTCGGCAAAGAATCTTTTCATTAAAAGATTCATGTAATGCCCTCTTGTTAGACTAGACGTAGTGGATATTTTGAGGGCTCGGAACTTGATGGCATATACACAAGTGAAGCTTCAAACACGATTAGAAGCTAATTAAAAAGGGCTTCAAATCTATAGGGCTCCAAGTCCTTAACGGGCGCGAAACATAATGTTTCCTAAATTATTGCATCAATAGGGGCTTCAAAAGTTAGTTAATCAGTACACCTGATTTAAAATGACTTTAGTGAAACGACTTTTATCTGCATGATATTTTTATGATATTTTAACTAAACAATCATTACACATGATCTTAGATCTAATATTATTTTTTATTGTGGATTAAAATTCAATCTATTATTTTCCGCGTATGGTCCGGGTTCTACGTACCAACCAACGGGTACCGTGCCATACTTCCCATGCTCGTTTTTTGTGTACATATATTGATAAAAACTATTCTAAAAATTTTAAAAATTAGTTTACACGTGTCACATTATGATTGATTCTCACTAGCTAAGGCGTTTAGCATGGGTCCCACGTCTCGAGCGACTTCTATTGCACCAAGTGCCATGTTCATAACTATTTGTTTGAAAGTGAAAGTTTATTGCAAAACTAAAATTGATATTTTTACAAATAGTAAAGGGAAATAACTTGTTTCATTTTGTCTTTTCTAATACTACGTTAGATACCTGTATGTTATACGAGTTGAAAAAATAAATATGAAATTATGAATATGATAAAGTGAGGTAGTAAAATATATCTAGATTTGAGAAGATTAAACCATGATGTATATTAAAGTGAAGATTTATTTTATAATGAGTAATCATTAATTGTAATTGTGTTTGACTTCGTGAATCTTGATATTTTAAAAGTGTTTGTTTAAAAAATATGAAGTTAAAAATATTTTAATTTTAGTAATGATTAGCTAGAAATTAAATTAAAATTTAACAAACTTAACTCTTATTAAAATATTTTTAGTGAAATATTTTATTTATTTTTAGAAAAAAAGTTAATTTTATTAACATAATAGTAAATGTGCATTTATTAAGAAAACTTTGTTTATATACAAATTTGTAAATTGTAGTTAGGACATGAGTCTAAAACTTAAGTGAAGCCTAGGTGAACAACCTAAAAAATAACACATGTCTTCTAGATATTTTGTTTTATTAGCATAGATTAGGTTAGATACCCGTGTGTTACACAGGTTTCAAAAAAAATTACATCATAGATTATATATATGTAATTTAATATATGTTATATATAACATATCAGTGAAATTATGATATATAACAAACGTATTTAGATTATAAATACTAGTATAAAAAGATAAAAAGATTTTATTATTCATAAATATCCATAAACCTCTTTATATATCTTTTTAAAAAGAAATTAGATTCTGGAGCTATCCAACTTTGAAAAGACTATGATTCTATTTAAAGAATGACATGAGTAAAGCTTTTTATTGTAATGGTCATTTACAATGATTTATATAATGACATTTTATTCCATGACTATATTTAAAATGGTTGCTTAAAGTTTAAGAATTATCTGCTTTTGATATATAAGTTCAAGTGTGAGTTTGTCTAGAAATAGAACCTGACACATGTGTAAGTCTTTGTTTGGGTTCATGAACGAGTGTGGTGATTTTAAAATAACGTATTAATATTTTATTGTTATAGGCCTAATATATCATTCACAACATCTAGTTTATATAGATGTACCACAACAATTCAAAACTTACATACCTCTAGTACCAATTATAACGATCTCTGCTTTTATTACATTATCTTTTTGAAAAATGTGAAACTGACTTATAACATTTGGATTTTACTCAAATTAAAATTTTAAATTTTAACTACAAAACATCACCATCTTCTACATTTTCATCCTCTTCACCTTTATCATTATGCATTATCATTATGAAATCATTTTTAAACTCATAACATATCACCCCCTCTCACATCCAATGCGGAAAAGTTAATATTAAGAATAATCTTATCATGATATGATTTTAGATATTTGTAGACTTAAAAAAAGACACTAGATTATTTTAATATTAAATTGTTGATAAAAAAACTCAATTTCATGACTTTTGATTATGAATCAACTGAACTATTACCAACATCATTTTCTTAAGTAAAAAATAACGAGGACATGTCATTTTGATTATTAATATCAACACTTCAAAATAAAAAGTATTATTGTTATCCAATCTATTAATTGTACGAGTGCTTGTATACATTTTGAAAAATATATATATATATCTATATAATTTCACACTCTTAGCTCCAATAAATTTTTAGCTTTTTTGTTTTAGTCATAAAATTTTTTATGGTTTTTATAGTTGGCCCTTTGTGTTTTGACCATATAAGTTTAGTGTTTTTATATTTGGCCCTTTGATTTGCCAAATTATTTTAGTAATTAAAAATTATTCTAAATACCTATTTCTATAATTTGTATAACAAAATATGTGAAAATGCGTATTTGTTAAATTTATCTATTATGTTAACATTATTTCTTTCATTCCATTTGCTTTGATGTTTGAGATTTCAAAGTCGAAGTAAAAGTTGTTATTATATTATTTTTATCCATGTTTTCATATTCAAGTTTATAATGAAATTACTCGAGCAACGAGCGCGGGAACATTTCTAGTCATATATAATTTGAAAAACAACACAATGTTGTAAGAAGTGTTATCAAACCTTGATAAGTGATGTCATTGGGCAAACATATATATAGCAAATCTCAAACAATTGGATGATATTATACTAAACAAGACAATTTACAAACACCATCGTCACATAACTTGTTTCATTTTCTCTATTATAATATTTGTAGCTAAAATATTGACGGGCCTTATTTTTAAATAATTATTAATAATTACTATAGATTCATTGTAGATTCTACGATTCTATTTAGATTCGGCAAAGAATATTTTCATTACAAGAGCCTTGTAATGTCCTCTTATAAGATGTTATATTTTTGTTTCTTACGGATTAAAATTCAACCCGTTTATTATGCGTAGTGCGTGGATTCTACGTGCCAATTATTGGGTATCATGCCATACATCCCATGTCATTGGTTTTGTGTACACATTGATAAGATCGTTTTAATTTTTTATATTAATTTACATGTGTCACATTCTACTTAATTTGTTACGTTTGGCATGGGTTCTGCGTACCCACTGAAGCCTATCACATCCCGTGCTATGTTTATCGCTAGTTGGATTTGAAAAGTGAAAAGTAAATATGAAAGTATCAAGTAGATATATTTACACACAATGCAGTAAAATAATTCGTTTCATTTTTCTTGTTCAATATTTGTATTGAAAAAGTTAATGGAATTAACATTTAGTTAACAATTTTAATAGCTGCTATAGATTCAGTAGAGATTCTATTTTTGTTTTTAGAGTCGGCAAAGAATCTTTTCATTACAAAAGCCTTGTAACCCCCTCTTGTAAGATGTGATATTATCGTTTCTTATGGATTAAAATTCAATCTGTTTGTTATGCGTACATTATCCTTCTACATGCTAACCAATGGGTCTCATGCCACGTATCAATGCCCATTGGTGTTGTGTCACTATAGTAAAATAACTTGTTTCATTTTTTTCTTTTTAATATTTGTATTGAAAACATTAACGGGATTAACTTTCAAATAACAATTTTAATAATTGCTATAGATTCGGTAGAGATTCTATTTTTGTTCTTAAAGTCGGCAAAGAATCTTTTCATTAAAAGAGTCATTGCCCTCTTGTTAGATTATACGTAGCGAATATTTTGAGGGCTCGAAACATGATGACATATACACAAGTGAGGCTCCAAACATCATTACAAGATAATTAAAAAGGGCTTCAAACCTATAGGGTTCCAATCCCTTAACGGACGCAAAACATAATGTTTCCTAAATTATTGCATCAATAGGGGCTTCAAACATTAGTTAACCAATACACCTGATTTAAAATGGTTTTAGTGAAATGATTCTTATATACATGATATTTATGTGACATTTAAACTAAACAATCACTAAACATAATCATATATGTGACATTTATGGTACGGGTTCTACGTAGCAACCAACGGGTACCATGTCATGTTTTCCATGCTCGTTGTTGTTGTGTATATATATTGATAAAAACTATTCTAAAAATTTTAGAAATTAGTTTACACGTGTCATATTATGATTGATTCTCACTAAGGCGTTTAGCATGGGTCCCACATCTCGATCGACTTCTATTCCACCAAGTGCCATGTTCATAACTAGTTGTTTGAAAGTGTGAGTTTATTGTGAAACTAAAATGGACATTTTTACAAATAGTAAAGGGAAATTATTTGCTTCATTTTATATTTTTTAATACTAGGTTAGATACTCGTATTTACGAGTTGATATAATAAATATGAAATTATGAAGATGATAATGTGAGGTAGTAAAACATATGTAGATTTGAGAAGATTAAACCATGATGTACATGAAAGTGATGATGCTGATTTATAGGGAGTAATCAATAATTGTAATTATGTTTAACTTCATAAATCTTGATATTTTAGAAGTGTTTGCTTTAAAAAATATGAAGTTTATAGTATTTTAATTTTAATAATGATTAGCTAGAAATTAAATGTGCATTTATTATGAAAATTTTGTTTATATACAAATTTGTAACTTTCATTGTAGTAAGGACATGTGTTCAAAACTTAAGTGAAGCCTAGGTGAACAACCTAAAAAATAACACATTTCATCTAGAGATTTTGATTTATTAGTATAGATTAGGTTAGATACTCGTGTGTTTACATGGGTTGAAATAAAAAAAATTAAATAATAGATTATATATACGTAATTTTGCAGGACCGGTTAAGTAAGGTCAATACAATCAGTCTCACAAAAAGGAGAGTGTTAGAACACCTAACAAATCAAATAGGGAATTATGTTTTAGTATGAGATGCAAAGAACACAAGCAAACAAGGAGACATAACTCAAGAACAATATATATGGTTTTGAAGAATGATGTATATTAATTTCAAGTTCTTTTACAAGTGTTACAATGTATAAAAATAAGATACAAGACCCTGAGATACTTTGTACTACATTCTATAACCGGTTATACTTTGAAAGCCAACTGAAAACATTTATCGACAATAAGATCAATGTAGAGTCAAAAGGCAGATTGCCTTTTGACTAATGACTAAGACATGCCATAGCTCACATCCTAATATATTACAAAAAGGATAAAAGTACATAAAGTAGAAAGTTACAGTCTCTAGACCTCAATGTATGGTTACAAAAGCATGGACCTATTCACCAACTCATGCAAGTTAGTGAGACTTCGCAGTGGCTGCGGAAAATAGGTCAGCTTTATACAAAAGTACATCCGAGGAAAGCATATTCTCCTCTATCTTCGGAAGAAATCAGTCTTCACTTTATTTAGCTTTGGAAAATTTAAACCTTCAAAAGACTTCATGTTTTGGTTTCGGAAGATTTGGTCATTAGCTTCGAAAGATTTTATACTTAGAATATTTTCTGTCCATAGTGTAAAACTTTGAAAGCAACTTCTACCTTGTACATAGTACATGCACGCAGGAAGCCTTTGGTTTCTTTGATTGCATCAACCTTCTTATATAAATCTTACAAACCCCCCTAGGCTGATGCTACCAAAATAGAGAAGATTATTCAGCAGTTGACAGTTCTCATTAGTGTCATAATCATTCCCTTTTTCATCATTTGATTAGGATCCATCAGACTCTTATTATACCTTCTCATGTCATGGAGATCATGCAGAGGCAGATCAAGCATGTCTTGCCAGAAGTAGACTCTTGACCACCTTGATCTCTAATGACATACCATCTATTTGGATTAGCAGCAAAGGTTCAAGACATGATGGGTCTTCCAGTTGCAAGAGGCTGTGCTTGAGTAGGAGTTAGTTGAGCATCCTATTGTTGCACTTCCTTAGGATGCTCTGACTCATCCTAAGGTCTGGAGGTGGATGCGTTTGGCTTCTTCTTGGATACACTCTTCGTAGTCATCCTTTTCTTTCTTATTAGTGTCTTTAGTGTCTTTAACTAAGAGGGTTGGTCTTGAGTACCAGGTTGTTTTGTTATGCCTCTCTCAGTTGGCTCCTTTTCCCTCATAGGTTCAGAAGGAAAGGGAGCAGAACCCTGCTATGGAATAGAAGATAAAGTTGGTTGAGATGCAGCTGAAGGTCCAGGTTGTGTTGTCTGAGTTGGTTCAACCTTAACCTCAACTTCAGGAGGAGCTTGGCTTGGTGAAGAATGCAAGTCCACAAGCTCTCCATTTTTAATCTTTTGCTTAATCACTATAATATGCTTATCATAGTGGATAGAGACATTGGACCAATCCTCCTTCCTGGAGGATTCATACAGCTTCAAGAAACTCATCAGGACTGGCTCAACATTTTCGAGGGCCCAATCAAACTAAAAAAAGAGGCCCTTTTGTAAAACGCAATTAAAAAAACAATCTAATCAAATTTATTTGAATTAAAGAAATAAATCAAAGAAAATTTGATATACTAATTATGACTCCTTAATTGTTTATTTCTTTAAACAAAAAAGAGGCAAAAAAGGGTTAGCCGATGTCGATTAGATTGATTGAAGAGGAAGGAAGTTAGGAAGGGTCGTTTGTTTGGTAAGTTATGTGGTTGTGTTTCTTCAATAACATGTCAAATTATCAAAACTTTCATTGGGACTCAATTATCAAGTATTATTCCCGTTTTAAAAATTACATTGTCCCATAAAATACCAAAAACTCGTTATAATTTTTTTAAAAATAAGGGCCCTTAATTTTAGGGTGCCTCAAGCCTGTGACGTCACAAATTACATTATAGAGCCAGCTCTGCTCATTATCTTTCTCTTAGCAGTCTTTTGTTCTTTAATGAACTATTGTTCTAGCTACTTAAGATACTCAAATTCAATGTACTCATATGAGATGAGAAGAAGTGCAAAGGCCTGATAGAGACCTGCGGCACTCAGGTAGTTGATCATGTTTTGTCTATTAGCCTCCTTGTATACCTGAGGTTGTTCAGTTTCCATAATCTCTCTCTCAAGGAATTCATGAACTGGGGAGAGGGTAGGAGCATGTTTTTAAAGCCACTTCTGCCTTCTTTCTTTTTTAACTTTGAGGAGCAACTCTACATCCTCTGTCTCCCTCCTCTCTAATGTCAGCTTTAAGTCTGATAGTTCATTCAATTCTTCTAAGGGAAGAGAGATGAGTTTATCTATATTGTAGTTTCTAGTGCCTAAGCAGTTTAATTTGGCAGCTCTCAACTCATCATCTTGAGTGTTTGGCCTGGAGCTGCCTTGATTGCTACTTTCATGAAGCCTGTAGACCCACTTGAACTCTCTCCACTTAGCTTCCTCTTCCTATCTCTTTCCTCATCCTTAATCTCCTCAGGATTATTTTCTTTTTCCCTTTGTCATTCACTGGCCTTGGTGACTCAGGGTGGAGAGAGCTTTGACCTTTATTGCCTAATTCAGCAGCTAGGCTCTAGCCAGAGAGAGGTTATGAAGCACATTCACTAATTGATGCCTCACTGAGGGTAGAGGATGTTAAAGTAGTAATTCCTGTGACAATGCTCATAGGTTCTATCACTGGGCCTTCAGTCAAGGTTTCCTATTCGAAGCTAATCTTAGGGTCCACCTCAACATCCAGTTGACCAATGACATTGCCTGTTTGTATTTTTCTTCTTTTTTGTCTAAATTCTTCAATAATCCTATCTTGAATCCTCTCAGCCTTTCTATCAGCTTGCCTATGTTGAGTTGGGTTGACAAGTGGCATATTGACTACAGGGAGACTGTCATAGTAGTTCAAGGTCTGTAAGTTGAAGACCTTTTGCTTCCCTTGAAATCTATGTAGTATCAGGGCTCTTCTATCAGTATCATACCTCCACCCTAGTATTTCATTTTTAGCTCCATAGGATGGGGATGACATTGCCCTTGGTATACCCTCCTCAAACAAGCTTTGTATGAGTGGGTCCACATGAATGTAGACTTGAGGAGGTTGCTGAGTATGGACAATTGCAAGTGAGGGTGGTGAATCCTTTTAATGTCCATATGTGTGAAGGACTCCTAGGTTCTATGATTATATTGACTTCCTCCTTCTTTTTGGTAGCGTCACCTTCTTGTATAGATGAGATGGGGGTTAAGTCTATCACATACTCATATTCTTGTGTTCTTGTTTGAATCCTCCTAAAGGGTCTCCTAGCTACTTGTTCCTTGAGATCAGAAATCTCAAGTTGCTAATCATTGACCCTTCTTTACAAGGTAGTTACTTGAGATTTCAAGTGACTGACATTGGAGACTAAATAAGTGCATGTTTTGACAGTTTTTACACCTTTAGTCTAAGGTTTCCCTTATCTTTGGTAGAAGAATCACTGAGGGATGAGAGAATTGGACCTAAGTCTTCTTCCTCATCACCAGCCTGTTGTTCTTGGTTGCTGGATTTCCCCTGCACATTGACAGCTTCAATTGAAGTGTAAATGGACTGGGTTGCCATGGTTGAGGTCTTAATAATGTAATCACTTGCAGAAGTGAAAGCCTCTTCCATATGAATCCCCTTAACAAATGTAGAAAGATCCACCTCGGTGGTAGGTGGATGATATGGGCTAGATATGGGAGAAGCAGGAGTATCCATTTCTCCTAGAGTAGGGAAAGAGAAAAGAAACTCATGGTACTCACTGAGTACCATATCCTCATCATCATAGAAGTCTGGGCAGGGTATTGGCTGGTTTAGATCAAGAGGATGGGGATGGTAACTTTACTCGAAGGTTGTTCACTAGAGTGTTAAGACTCTGAGTGAAGGCTTAAGGCTTCTTGGGTTGGGAGCTCATCAGTCTGAGCATAAGGAACCTCATGACTGATTATTAGTAAGATGTGAGTGGCTTGCTCTTCAGGGGAAGTGGGAGCTCCGGTGTCCACTTCCTCCTATATGGGTGGTGATATGGGCCCCTACACAAGTTAAATAACTTGTGTAGGGATTCGTTTAGATTTTCTTTGGTAGGTTATGGTTATTTGTGGCTGTGTGGGTTATCTTGAAGTAGAAGGTATGGGTTCAATACTAGCTGGTGCTTCTAGGTTGTCACCTTGAGCAATGAGCTCTAACATATTTGGTACTAGGGTTGTTTCTACCCTTAGAAGCCCACAATAGGCTTTCTCATAGTTTTAAAGATGTCGGGCTACATCTGTCCCAATTTTTAGAATATTTCCTGTTCCCTTCAACTGTGAGCCCAGTTCATAGTTAAGAATGTGCTGGACATATATAGGGAACAAGTAACACTCTAAGGAGTCTAAGTTTGCGAGTAAATTAGTGTACACAAATTATGAATACCTAAACTTGACCCCATGAACCATCTCATGGACTATAAATAAGAGGTCTTCTGCAATTTCATCCCATCCTCCATGTTTGTTAGACAGGCTGTGGATGATGACATAGAGGAGGTATTTCCATTAAGAAGAAACATTTCCTTTTCTAAAGGTTCTAACTGAGAAGTCATCTTCATATCCCACTTGCTGAAAAGATTGGTTAACAACAAATTTGAGAAAGGACAATTTACCTTCTACATCATCCAGCTGAAGATAAGTGTTTATGGAAGCTTGCGTGATGAAGATCCCCTTCGCTATGGCAGACAGTGCATTCTCCCCATCCATGGTGACCTCTTGGTAGGTCCTCTAAAAGTCCAAAAGTTGATCCTCATATAGTGGAGGATCAATGGTAAGGGAGGTGAAGTAGTTGGATAGGCAGAGAAAGCGACAAACCTCTGAGAAACTTGGATCCTTCTCAGAGTCCAACGGAGCAACTTGATTATGTTGCATGTGAAGATGCATAGGGAAATCAGGTTGGTTCATACGGTCAGGGTTGGCTATTTGAGATAGCTTTGAGATGAAAAAAGGTAAGAACAAGGGCGGTGAGTAGGTGAATTTAGGTTAGAGAAGTTGCAGATAAAGAAGATAGTAAAAGAGGAGGAACTGTTGGGTATATTTATATGAACTGAATTTGAGAAAAAGTTAATGTAAAACAATAAACTTTGAAATCTGAATGTCGGTCCCACCTTTGAGAAAGTGCCCAAAAAGCTAGTTTTCTTGGAAGTCGAAATTCTTACGAAGGTGTTTTGTTTTCGGAGTTTTTTGTGAAAAACTTCCAAAGCTAAATTTTGACTTCGGAAGATATTCCTTTGCTTTGTAAAAATTTGCTTCGGAAGAGAAATTACTTATGTATTTTCCCTTTCCAGTCATATTTGGTTTCAGAAGATATTAAAACTTGGAATTTTGTTTATTCCTAAGGGAATAAATCTTTCGAGATATAATTGCTTTCGGAAGAAATTTGTTCTTCAAATACATTTAAGTACTTAGAAGCATATTTTGGCTTCAGAAGAAATATCAGCATTTCTTTCGAAGGTAAATTTCTTATAAATAGTTATCTGATTTGAAGACATAAAATTCTTCCGAATACAATCTTAAAGTCTTCCAAAAGAAAATATATTTAAGATTTTCAAACTTCTAAGGAATATCATTTGAAAAAGATTTTCTTCCAAGATAAAGTTGGCTTATGTAGATGATTGTTTACACAACTTAGGACACACAACTCCTTTTAGAAATAATATTGAATTATGTTTTAAGAATATCCATTCAAGGTTATTCATCCAAATAGCTTATACAAGATATTTAAATCTCTGTTCATAAAAAGCCTTTGTGAACAGATCAGCATGTTGTTCATTTATGTTAACTTTGACTAGTTTTATCAATCCCTTTTCATAATTATATCTAATCAGATGATATCTGATGTTGATATATTATATACTTAAGTGCTGCAGAGGATTCTCTGTGATAGATATGACACTATTGTTATCTATATGGATGGAAGTCTCTTTGAAGTTGTATCCATAGTCTAGCATCTGATTCTGAATCTAAAGCATTTGAGCATAGTAGCCAGCAGCAGCAATGTATTTAGCTACAACAGTTGATGTAGATACACATGATCGTTTCTTGCATTGCCATGAGGCTATTCTTCCACCAAGGAATTGACATCCCCCAGATATAGACTTTGCATTTATGTTGCAGCCACCATAGTTACTATATGTATAGACATATAGATTAAAGTCAGAATTCTTTGGATACCAAAAGCCTAGCTTAGGGGCACCTTTGAGATATCTAAGAATCCTCTTGACACCAACCATGTGTGATATCTTCGGGTTGGCTTGATATCTTGTACAGATGCATGTAGCAAATATAATATCAGGCCTGCTGGCTATAAGATACATGAGAGACCCAATCATAGCCCTGTAAATATGTTTATCTACACACTCCCCCTTAAGACCAGGTCCAAGGGAGTGGTTTCTGGCTATGGGTGTCTTTGTAACCTTACATTCAGTCATGTTGAATCTTGTATGTATGTCATGTACATACTTTGACTGACTTATAAAGATGCTATTGTCAACTTGCTTCACTTGAATTCCTAGAAATAAATTGAGTTCCCCCATGACACTTATTTCAAATCTATTCTTCATCAGCTTCTCAAAGTCTTTGAAGAGCTTTAGATTAGTTGACCTAAAGATAATGTCATCTACATATACTTGAACCAAAATTAAGTCATTTCCTGTTCCTTTAATGAAGAAAGTTCCATCTATAGTACCCCTCTTGTAGCCATACTAAGAGAAATACTGAGAAAATGTCTCATACCACTTCTTAGAGCTTGGAGCAGCCCATAGAGAGCTTTATCAAACTTGTAGACATAATCAGGATGATCTAGGTCTGTAAAGCCAGGTGGTTGTTTGACATACACCTCTTCATCAATCACCCCATATAAGAAAGCACACTTGACATCAAGTTGGTAGACGTTGAAGTCCTTGGATGTAGAAAATGCCAGGAATATCCTAACAGCTTCAAGTCTTGCTACAGGAATAAAGACATCAGTGTAGTCAATTCCTTTTTTTATATGTATCCTTGAACAACCAGTCTTGTCTTGTTCTTAATGACAAGTCCTCTATCATTCTTCTTGTTTCTAAAAACCCACCTTGTTCCTATGATGGTCTTCCCTTGAGGAAGAGGACATAGGTTCTAAACCTTATGTATCTTGAATTAAAGCAGCTCATCTTGCATTGCTTCAACCCAACTTCCGTCCTTCAAAGCCTCATCAACTTTCTTTGACTCTATCTGGGATAAGAAGCAAAAGTATAGACGAATATTTTTGTCAACGAATATTTTTGTCATAGGTTTGTCTTCTTGTTCTCAACCCTTGATCAACATCTCTAACAATGTTTGTGGTAGGGTATGACTTGTAGATCCTAAGTTGAGGAATCAAAACAAGTTGATTGGATAAATCTAAATTTGTGAAGTTTAGATATGACGATGAAGTGTCCCCTACCACATCAGCACACTTATCAAGAGAAGCTTGATCTAATGAGTATATGACATCATTGATGTTGTCTTCAATGGAGTTATTATTAGCATCAAGAAATTCTTGATCACTGTTACCGCCACCATTTCCTCCTAATTTGAAGCTCCTTCATTTGATTTTTGTGCCTTTGAGATGGAATTTGTAGGCACCTCAGATGTATCAGTTTGATTTGTCATTGTTGTGCTGATAGGAACTCTATTTGTAGAGTTATTACCATTGGAGCTGAAGTAATAGTCTTGCTTGGTCTTCTCAGCTTAAATCTTGGGTCGGGATCTCCTGTTGATAAATTATCTATAGATCCTGAAACATTCTCACAAGATTTGTTAAAACAGTTGGTAACTAAATCAAGATCAAATAGTCAGTTAGGACCAAAACCTTTCACATAGGGAGTGTGCTCCTTAAAGATCACAATGGTTGATTCTTTAACTACTCTAGTTCTAAAATCATAATGGCTGATTCTTCAACTATTCTAGTGATATGGGGAAGGTATCCAATAAAGTGTCCATCATCTGATTTCTCAGCAAACTTGGCTACTTGATCTTTGGTATTCAAGATGGTGCAAGGACATCCAAATGATCTGAGAAAACCTATGAAAGGTCTCATTTTATGCCACAGTTCATAAGGATTCTTACCATGATTCTTAACCACTAAAACTCTACTCTGCACATAGCAAGTAGTGTTGGTGTTGACTGTCTCTGCCCAAAAGTTGATGGGCAGTTTAAAATTAGATAACATGGTTCTTGCAGCTTTAATAAGTGTCCTGGTTCTCCTCTTAGCAACACCATTTTGCTGAGGAGTCCTGGGAGCACTATATTGTCTTGTAATACCCTTTTCATCATAAAAATATATAAAGGATTTGGTTCTTGAATTCAGTTCCTTGATCACATGTTATGGTCTTGACCTTGTGATCACTTTAATTCTTAATTTTCAGAATGAAGTTTTTCAAGATCTCAGGAGTCTCATGCTTAGTTCTAAGGAAGAAGATAAAAGTGAATCTTGTGAAATCATATGTGATCACTAAAGAGTATGAGGTCCTTCCTAGACACATTACACTGGTAGGGCCAAAGATATCCATGTGTATTAAGTATAGGGGAGTAGTGATGGAGTTCTTTTCCTTTGGCTTGTGAGACACCATGTGTTGTTTCCCTTTCAGGCATGCAACACAATGATCATCACTTGTAAACTCTTTCTTTGGCATTCTAGTTACCAAATCATTCTTAATTAACTTATTCATGTTCTTAAAGTTTACATGACACATACTTTTATACCAAAGAAATGACTCATCATTATTTTCTTTAGATAGAAAGCAAGAAACTTCTCCTAAGGGGATGTTTTCTGCAAATTCATCTTGTACATGTCCCCTTTTCGGGGTGCTCTAAGCAGGATATGCTCTTGAGGAATAACCACCCCGAGCTTGAGAACAATGCACTCATGCTTAGTAAAAAGCATGTTATGTCTCCAGTCACAAAATTTGGATACACTCAGTAAATTATACCCAAGCTCCTTAACAAAGTTTACCTTTTCAATGTTAAGCTTACCACTTGTGACCCTGCCCCTTCCTGTAATGTAACCTCCTGTATCTCCTCCAAAAGCAACAGGCCCTCTATTAATTTTCTCAAAATTTTGAAGCAAAGAGTCATTTCCTATCATATGTCTAGAACAATCACTATCATTGATCCGTACATTCCTTTAGGTCTTCAGCTGTTCCTGCATAACAAGGAGAAAGCTAGTTACATTTGAAAACTCAAGCGTCATTGGTCATGCGCTCTTCAAAATAGACTGAAGACAATGTAACAGTAATTGATCCTATGTTAAGACTTTAGGGATCATTTGCTATTATCAATGAAGAACTTTCAGTCACTTGGTCTTCCTCTATCTTCTACACCTTCTTTGGAAGATTAGACTTGACCTTCAATATTACAAAAGTTTTGATAACTTTGAAAGTTTTGGAGACTGATCCTTTGAAAGATTTTGCTTTCACTACAACAAGATTCAGTGCTTCGGAAGTATTTCTTTCTCCAGAGACCAAAAAATCTTCTGAAGCCAAGTTTTCACTTGTCTTCATTCCCATTTTGGAGCTTTTGAAAGAAAAGTATTTTTCTTCCAAAGCTTTCTTCTTCTTGTTATTCTCATAAGTCTTCTTCTTCGTTATGTTGATAGTACTTTTAGGATTGTAGATGCAATCCTTAGCAAGATGAGAAGTATTACCACACATAATGCAATCAATTTGCTTTCTTCTAAGGGTCTTTTTGTGAATGAAAGACTAAATTTGATCATTTTCCATCTCCATCCTTATCTTTTCAAATGTTGTAGCAAGCTTCCTAAGGTGAGTCTTGCTTTTGGAGGTGGATGATTCATGCTGTGTAGCAGTGATACACAACTGATCAACCTTCATTCCTTCATAGGGATAAGTAGGATATGAACTTGAACTCTTGGTACTAGAGTTCATAGTTGAATCCACAGTCTTCACCACTTTAAACCCTACAGAGACAAAAACTTGTTTTTGCTTGGATTTGAAGGTGGCCTTGATCTCTTGAGCATTGTTTGATCTCCTTTTGGCTGCTCGAATCAAGTTCTTCCTCTTTGACTTTGTCATCCCTAGCTTCTTCCTCTCCTCAGAAGAATAGTGACCCTTGTTAGGATAATCTTCTTCACTCTTCACAGATCTATCATTCACTATCTCCTCTTCATCCTATTTATCATTAGGGTCTATGGATGGAAGCTCATATTGACCAGTCCTACACCTAATAGATGTTACAGATAATATAGTGTATGGAGGAGCTATCTCACTAGATCCCAGTCCCTGTTTGTTCTAATAACACCTACAGGGATGAGGATATTATGTTCTTGAATGTCTCTTCTTCAAGAACACGTTTCTTTGCCTTGGCTTTGCCGATCACAAGCTCAGACTGGCATTCAGTTAACTTAGTGATGAGATCCTTAATTTGAGTCCTGTAGTTGGTATGCTCATGTTTGAAAGTTGAAATGGTTTTCTTTAGGTCTTCTATTTTTAATTTGTACTTATTTTCAGCTCTTTTAAAGTCAGATAATAAGATATCCAAGGACTCAAAAATCAGATCTTATTTCTAAGTTATAGGACCTATATCTATTTACTTTAGCAATACATCCTGGGCTACAAAGATGTTCCAATACCTTGGCTTCATCAAGATTAACCACCAATGTTTAGTTTGGAGACATATCTTCAACTTGGAAACTCCAATCAAAGCCTCTTTTTTCAACAGCAAGTGCAGCTTGCTACTTGGGTTTCTTAGTGTGTGGAGTTCCCTTAATGTAGTTTGGCTTAGGTTATGCTTGGCCACCATTAGTCCTAGGTTCCTTGCACTTCCTAGCAAAGTGTCCCATCTGGTTACAGTTGTAACATTTCACTTTGCTTTTTTCTAACCCAAACTTTCCACTAGACACATTACTGGAAAAATTCCTCCCTCTCTTCTTATAGAATTTCATGGCTCTATGAGTGAGAAAAGCCATCTATTGGACTATCTCCATATACTCCAGATCATCCAGATGGATACAGTTCAAATCTTCAAGGATGAATAGGAAGTTACCTGTGCTTTCATCATGAGACACAAAGGCTTGTGATGAGCTTGTCACTTGGAATGGGTTTCCTTGGATCTAGCTCTCCCTTTGTGTCTCTGGGAAGGTGATGAAAGGACCCTTTGGTGAGTTGTCAGGGTAAGAGATAAGATGGTGTTGTGGTTCTCTATAATCTCTTTCAACCATATACAGGGCAGAACTCTACTAATTGCTAGAGTTACCAAATGGATTTTGCATGTTCATCTCCATCTGGTATGCACTGAGTATGCCATATAGCTCAGTAAGAGTATGAGAGTAAGGGTCTTGAGGTTTTCAATCCTCTTAATAACCACACAGTATTGTGTCCATTGTATAGGAAGAGAGGACATGAACTTCCACACAATATTCCTTGTCACACCCCACCCTTAACGGCAGAAACGTCAAGATGTGAGGGTTAAGATTGTTCACAGCCACATAACGCTACCATTTAATATGAATATGATTATTATAAGTTTTAAAATGCAAATTTCATCCATATGTCTCAAACAAGAAAAACATAGATAAACATTCAAAATAAATTATTCTTTTTCCTATCCAATCCTAGGTGCGAGCATGCTTCAGACAGATCATCAAACTTGAGTATTTCCTGAAACATGTAAAAATAAAAGGTCAACTATAAAAGTTGGTGAGTTTCCATGGGTTAAGTATACATAATTATATCAAAAGATTTACAAGTAGCAATTCATGTCAATGGTTATGCATTATGCAAGTTTATAGAACACATATAGCTACAATCAAACCTTGACAGATTACAAAATTACAAGATTATAAGATTAAACGATTAGCTAAGTGTACTTGGTCCCCATAGTGCTCAAGAACACGACACTAGGGTCACCAAGTAGGCTTGTGAGGCCTATAGATCTATGACGTCGTCAGGCTAGCAATAGTTAATGATTGTCAACATATAATGTATCTCATATAATAGTTACAATAATACAAATAACCATGACAAAAGTAAGTATGAATTGCATGTGCGTTACAAGTATAAAAAGGTTACAAGTGTAAGTTTATAAGATTAACATGTTTCACCCCAAAAGGTGTGAAATAAAGTTAAAAGAGGCATGAATAACTGACATGACGAATAAGTGTATGTAAGATGATTAGTAACAATAATAGTCAATGTTCTAACGAAAATCCTTCACAAGGTACCTAAACGGATATATATTAACAAGATTTAAGTTTAATAATAAGTTTAACGATTCAAAGAGAACTAGGGTTTCAAGTGAAATTTGGGGATTTTTGATAAGTACATTAAATAATATAACTACTTATATTTTAATTCAAAGAAATATACCATTTATGTCTTTTAATATAGAGAAAGTGAAATTTAAACCATTTATAATAATTGATAAATGTTAAATATAAAAATTGAATAGTTATTTAAAATAATCATGATTTAAACAATAATAATTTAAAGGTAACGTTTAGACCAATAATAATTTATTAATTATTATTTACAATCCATTTTGTAAGAAATTATCCAAAAATAATCTTTGTTAAAATGTTTTATAAAAAGATTTTAATTATTTATATTTAGAAAAATTATAGAAATAATTTGATGTCCTTAAAATATTTAAAGTTTACAAAGAACATTTTTATATTTATTAAAAATTTTCTATAATTTATTTAAAGGCTGAAAAGCCTTAAAAAATGTTTGAGGGTGCCCGGGTTCAAACCCGGGACCTCAAAGTTGGGATGTGAGTGAGTAACCAGTGAACCAGGGTCGTGGCCGTGGTATATCACAGTTTTAAAATCTTAAAACATAGTTTTTAAAGAAAAGCCCAATTCTCTCAAGAACCCTAGATTCTTAGAACCAAAATCGATCATCAAAACGTAGTTGTTAATGAAATTAAGCATGGGGCTTTGATTCCCCATAGTAAATCGGGTATGATAGCATTTAGAATCACCTGTAATGGTTGAGAAATCAAAGGACACGAGTTCGGGTTTGTTTCGTGCCTAGACTCGATGTAACCGCGATGTATATGCGTGTTTTGATGAAATTGAAGCTATAGATAGTTAAAAGAAGTTGGTTCGATCATTTGCCCCTTGATTTATAGTGTCAATTGGAACGATTTGGTGCCCAACGGCTCTCGTTTTGATTTCGGGGGTTACGAGTCGCATTAACCCGATTAATCGTAGTTTTAGGTGCATTAAACCATTTCATTGAGTTCGTGATGATTAGAGGAGCGTTATTAGCCGTTTCATTGCGTGTTAAACTCATGTTTCTGGGTTTCCTTGGTGTGGCCGGTGATCGGCCGAGGGTGGTCGGAATGGGCCGCCGGAAAAGGGGGGAAGAGAAGTGAGTGAGGGGGGGGGGGGTT